>JAKUCM010008400.1:0-21390 GCA_023374145.1 Lepidium sativum
CAAGTCTTCATGTAGATTTTGGTTCACGATTTTTAAGATCAGCTAGGTCTAGGTGGTTACGATTGAGTATTGGGTTTGTTTACATTATATTCAGTGACAAAGGATTGAGAAGAAAAGAAAGAGTAAAGAGTTCTAAGGGGAGAAAGGTCTCAAAGTTCAAGAGTGTTTTAGTAAAGGTTTTAGGGAATACATAATGTCGAAAAGGTTCCAAGTAAAGCAAAGTAAAAATAGACAAGTGTCTAGAAAGTCTTTTGAATAAGAAGAAAGAAAACTGAAGCAAAAAGTGAATCCCTAGCCGCTATAAGTCACCAAAGAGCAAGAACCATCTTTTTAATGAATAATGGAATAAGCTTGAGAAGGTGATTCTAAAAGAACCGAAAAAAGAAAGCCTTGTGATGAAATGGTAGAATTAGGATCAATTTATGTTATTTAATATGTTTTGGAATGAGAATGATTTTGGGATGCTTGGGTAGATGAAGTCTTGTTCTTGTATGCATTTATTGGTTATCATCCTTAGCATTATTTTAAAGCTTCATCCATTTATTGAGTGATCCTTATGCTGAAATTGTTTATCCAGTTACTAAAAATAGATCATTTTAGTCTCTTAACCATACCCTTAGCCAATCAAGTTCATTGTAGATGCATTTTTTTTGATCCATGGCTCTGAATTAAAGAATGTAAAAAGGTTTGTTTAGCTTTGCATCTTAGAACATCTATCTAAGACAGTGAGTTTAACATTTGAATCAGCTTATTTACGGTTCTGAGTTCCCACTTGCAACCTCTTCTCCTTGCTTATTCTATTTGATTGCTTGCAGGCAAGCAAAGACTAAATTTGGGGGAGTTGATATATGTGCATTTCAAATAGTTTTAAGTGTCTCATTTACTCTAGATTGCATACATTTACATATCATTAGCATTTTTAGAGTCCTTTTGGTTTGTTTGCATTTTTTGCATTGCATTGCATGCATTTTGCTATTTGGTGTGTTTATCAAGAGTCTTTGGACACATTGGAGACTAATTCATTGGAGAATAGATAGATATGAACAAAAGGATTGACTAAAAGATACCATTGGAGCTGAAAAGATATGGAGACGCATGATTCAGTCAACTCGACGACCTGACTCGGCCACCACGGTTGAGACGATAACCATATTACATATTTTTATCTGTACTACAATGATGAATATACAGTAGGATATTTGCGAACTACTATAAATACTGTTATCAAAATCCATTTAGAGTTTTCTTATTGAGTGTTGAAGATTTTTGAAGCTTTGTTTTGTTTTTTTGGAGTTTACACTCAGACGATATATACCTACTGCAACTTTTCATTTATAACTAACGGTACCTTGTAGAAACTATATAAATAAATATCAAAAAATAATCATAATATATAATTTTTATTAATGGATTTCAAATAATAATAATAAGGGCTGACATTCCAAATTCTTTTCAAAACTATCATAAGCACCATTTTCATCCCAACTATGGGATTCGGTAAGATTCCCAACCACTGAAAGATTTAATATATATTTCCCCAGCTATGAAAAGTTTGAAAAACATAGTTGCCCCTGAACTGGTTTTGTTGGTATAATCGATTTGAATCGAGACGAAAACAAAAGCATACCATACCGTGTGACCATATACCAAGTGTACAACCCAATAATTCATAACCCGACCCGGGTTATTTATCCCTAATTAATATATTGATGGATTAATTCTCTTTTTTCTATTGTTAGGGTATAATAGTATATAGTGTAAAAACCTGATTTGTAGAAAAATTTTCTTATTCGATCTTGGAACAGCTGTGTTGCTTATGTACAAGAAGAAAACCTAGTTCTAAAAATGTAAATTACATAACTATACTTAATTAATATGTTAATTACATATAAAGACATTTAAAACTCTCCAATACCCTCCCTTAAATTGGAGTGTGGAGGTCTCGAACACCCAACTTGAACAGACTAGCTTCAAATTCACGTCGGCCAAGGGCTTTGGTAAGTGTATCCGCTAGTTGTTGTGTTGTAGAGACGTGTAGTGGAGTTATGAGACCTCAGACAATCTCATCACGGATAAAATGGCAGTCTTTTTTATATGCTTTGTGCGCTCATGAAAAACAGGGTTGTTACTAATATGAATAACATAGAGATTATCGCAATGTAAGGGAATTGTGGCTGTGCAATCCACACCTAAGGTGGTAAGTAACTCTCGCAGCCACAGAAGTTCACTTTTAGTATCGGCCATGGCTTTATATTCGGCTTCAGCCGAAGAACGAGAAACCATAGTTTTTTCCGTGTTTTCCAAGATATAGGTGATCCATGAAGTTGAATAAACCATGCAGTGATCGAGCGTCGAGAAAGAGGGCATGCGGCCTAGTCGGAATCACACCAAGCCACAAGCTTCAAATCCATATTAGCTCGGAGCAAAATACCTTGGCCATGTCTAGTCTTGAGATAGCAGATCATCGCAAAGCAGAATCCCAATGCTCTTGGCGGGGAGCATGCATAAACTGTTCTAAAAGATGTATAGCATATGAAAGTTCTGGACGAGTGACAAATAGATAGATCAATCTCCCAACAACTCGATGGTATTGAGATGGATTTGGAAGCAAGGCGGTTTGTGTGAGAGCAAGTTTATGATTCTGTTCAATAGGGTGTGAAGCGGGTTTGGCACCAAGAAGACCAGCCTCAGAGATAATGTCTAACGTATACTTGCACTGTGAAAGATACATACCTACCAGACTACGAGCTACTTCTATTCCCAAGAAGTATTTGAGGATGACAAGATGTTTCATGTGAAAACATGAGCTTAAATACTGCTTGAATTTGTTGATAAGATGCATAGAACTTCCTGATATTATCAAATCATCGACATATACTAACACGTGAAGACGAAGAGCACCATTAGCATCATTCAATGTGAAAAGAGAATAATCCGAAAGAGACTGTTCAAAACCATATTGCGTGAGAGATTGGTGAAGCTTGGCAAACCAACACCGAGCTGCTTGGCGAAGACCGTACAAAGACTTATGTAATTCTACAAACCTCAGATTTGTTGTTGGTATGAAAACCCGGAAGTAGTTTTATGTAGACCTCTTTGTCTAAATCACCATGGAAGAATATATTGTGTACATCCATCTGATGTACCTCCCAATCTCACGACACAGAAACCTCCAATAATGTCTGAACCGTTTTCATCTTACACATTGAAGCAAAGGTTTCGTTATAATCAAGACCTTCAGTTTGATTATTACCGAGAACAACCAGTCGTGCTTTGTAAAGCTCCAAAGTCCCATCATATCGATATTTGATTAGAAATACCCATTTACAACCTAAAGCCGTTTTATCTGGTGGTAGTACTTCCACAGTCCAAGTACCATTAGTTTCAAGTGCATCAATCTCCATTCTTACAACATTTCACCAATTCTCGTCTTGAAAAGCCTCAGAATACAAGTTCGGTATATGTTCTGAGGTAATGGCATCTATGAATGCTTGATGATGCGTAGAAAACTGATGACAATCAATATAAGCATCAATTGGGTACCAAGAAAATCCACAAAATCACTATCCGGTGTTGTGTGTGTAGTGTTTGTGACATATTCTTGAAGACGTTTCGAAGGAATCTTTGTACGACAACCTTTACCAAGATTTTGTGGCTCTGGTTCAGGTGGTGTAGGAGCGGAAGATGTAGCAAGTGGTTGTGATAAATCATTAGATGCAAGAGGTACAGCAAGTGGTGGTGTACCATCACGCAAAACAGAGGGAGCAGATAATTCAATTTCAGCAACTTTGGGTCAGACTTGTTGGTAAAGACGAATCAGAAATAGGAACTGCAGGTGTCACAGGTAGTGGTGTGTGCTGTGGTCAAACACTATCAGCATCAACAAAGAAATCATCATCATAAGAAAATGTGTAAGCATGAGGTGTTTGACCTGCTTCAATGTCAAAATCATCATCAAGAGAGAGTAATATGACCTGCTTCAATGTCAAAATCTCTCCAGCCCTTCTTACCATTATGATAACCAAGAAACACTAACCGATTACTCCTTGAAGCAAATTTATCTCCTCCATGTTTGGCATTATGAGTGTAACATAAACAGCCGAACACTCTAAGATGGTTTAAAGGAGGTGGTCAATGATATAAAAACTCAAATGGTGTTTTACCTTGTAATAGATATGATGGTGTACGATTGATTAAGTAGACAACCATAAAAGCACAATAACTCCAAAATTGTACCGGAAGATGAAACTGAAAACGTAATGCCCTTGCGACATTGAGGATGTGACGGTGTTTTCTCTCAACACGGCCATTTTTTTGTGGTGTTCCCACACATGAAATCTCAAGTATAATCCCCTTTGAGTTGAAAAATGACGTGAGACTGAAGAACTCAACCCCATTATCACTTCGAATTTTCTTTACTTGTGTAGCAAATTGTCTTTCAACTAATGCCACAAAATTTTCCAACTTAGAAGCTGCTACTGTTTTATTTGGCAACAAATAAATCCATACGGCTCGAGAATAATCATCAAAAATCGTCAAAAATAACGAGATCCACAAATAGAAGTTGTTTGATAAGGACCCCATAGATTACAATGAAGTAAGTCAAAAACAGCAGATGTTTTAGTAGTACTCAAAGGAAAAGACACTCTTGTTTGTTTTGCACGAATACAAACGTCACAAGACTTTGAATCAAAATGACAACTAGTTGAACTAGGTAGATGAAGCATCTCCATTGTCGTAGAAGCCGGACGCCCCAACCGCTGGTGCCACAAATCTTTGGGTAGTGTATCAAGAACTTGTGGTATCACTGCAGCTGTTGCAATGATGCAGAAAAAATAGATTCCATTAAGTTGTTCCCCTGCTCTAATCAGCATCAACGTGGTGCGGTCCTGAATAACACACAATTTATCAGAGAGCTGAAAAATACAGCCACTAGCTTTCGTCAACTTAGAGACAGAGACGAGATGACAATGTAAACCATCAACAAAGAAGACATTGTTTAGTTGGAGATTCGAGCCTAAGTAAACAGTTCCGTGTTTATAAGCCTTAATGAAATGTCCATCAGGTATTTTAATAAAAATGGGAGGCATATCCAAGACATTAGTGAGAAAATCAAAAATCTCAGTCATATGATTCGAAGCTCCTGTGTCAATGATCCATGACTCAGAAGAAAAAAACTTACCTTTCAAACGAGAGGAAGACGGAGGTTGTCTTTCGCCAAGCATTTGAACAAGTGTTATCCACTGCTGATCATTGAGCCCGCTAAAACCGATGCGATCATCATCAGTCACAAACGTGTGTAAAGAGAAATTAGGTGATGAAACCAGTGCTTGAGTGGCGTTTGCGGGATTCAGAACGGCGCGAAGAACCATTGGGTGGACGAGAGGAGGCTGCAGAAACTTGTTGCAGTTTAGATACCTTAGGACGATTTCTCTCACCCCACCACTCGGGATATGCAATCTTACGAAAGCAATTATCTGCAAGATGACCAGAACGACCACAACTTGAACAAAGGACATTAGGATCACGAGAATCTTTTTGTTATCGAGGTTTAGACAAAGTTTGGACAGCAAACGTTACCTGCGGTCTTCCAGCATCTTAGTTGCTCTTTTAGAATCTTTATCCTGAGTGACAACTTGATAAGCATCTTCTACTGATTGTAAATGATCACGAGATAGTAAAGAAGATTTTACCGCACCATGTAATGATTCATCCAGACCCATGATGAATTGATGTAGCTTATATTCCTCACGTTCTTTTGCGATTTCATCTGCTGTATATGCTTTTTGAAAATCAGACAACGTAGTCCATATTTTTGTAAGTTTACCGTAATACGCTTCAACCACAATACCACCCTGTTGACAATTAGCTAGTTCAGTTTTCAACCGTTGAACTCTCTGCCCATTTTTCAAGGAGAAACGCTTCTGTATGTGCATCCATAGGTCAACAGCAATTTCATGATGTGAAAGAGAGGTGCTTAGATCCGGAGCTACAGTTTGTTTGATCCAAGAAACCACCATTGCATTGTTTGCCCACCAATCATCAATGTCATCGGAATTGTCTACAGGATTTGGTATGGATCCGTCTGCAAAATTGAACATCTTCCTTGCACGAAGAGCAAGTCGAAGATTTATAGCCCATTCGTCATAGTTTGGACCACGTAATGGAGGTTGAGATATAACAGCTCCTGTATTATCACCCGAGGAAAAATCATAGGGATCAAGTCGTCGTCTTGGTTGCTCTGTTCGTATTTGGGAACCAAGTTGAGGAGATCCAATCTGAGATGTGTCTCCCACTATGTTGAGATCAAAAATAAGAGCAGAACAAAGAAGAAAAATCAGAGTATGTAGTAGAAGAGATTAAGGATTGATTATGAATCTAAAGAAATTAGATTATTGTTCTAATACCATGTCAAAAACCTGATTTGTAGAAAGATTTTCTTATTCGATCTTAGAACAGCTGTGTTCTTTATGTACAAGAAGCAAACCTAGTTCTAAAAATGTAAATTACAGAACTATACATAATTAATATGTTAATTACATATAAAGATATTTAAAACTCTCCAATATATTGTTTTAAAAAGAAATGAAATTTTCTACTAACACTAAAGCTTTCGGTTTTAAGTATATTGAGAATGAAAAATTTGTCTAGAGTTTCAACTGGAGTTCAAATTTGCGTAACAGAGGACAAAGTGTGGCTCGAATTCCGAAGAAGTGCTAGTGTGGAGCAACAATCAATGCCAAAATGTCCAAATAAGAGAACAACTCCTATAAAAAGAATTATCGGTTTTCATTTGCTACAACACACAAGGTAATTTCAAATCTTATAGCTTAATATCATATATAGGAGATGGTAAAATCGATGTATATTTTACTACATTTTCTTTTGAAGCTTGCTTATGATAATCATATTTTCAAATGGGGTGACAAAGTTGTTGTTCATGAGATAGAGACAATTTGTGGCTCGATTGAAAGGATTGAGAAGAATGTGATAGAGATGAAAACATTAGGCCATAGCAATTTTAAAAAGAATTCGAGCAGCTGTAGTTGAAGTTGGAAAATTATATATGTTTAAGAAAGTAGATCGGTTGGTCATTGAAGTTGAATTGAAGATGAAGAAAATGAGACATTGTATTTGTTCTGGTAGTGTCTATGATCAGAATGATGATCTTCTGGTTGTAGTTTGGTTTTGGCAGTGTTTGTGGTTTGTTAGTGTTTGTAGTTTGATGGAACTCATGCTTTTGGTACAATGTATAATATACTTTTGGTTTAATAGAAAAAATATGTTTCACAAAGAGGCAATTTGTGAGTCTGCATTGTTTACAACAACTGAGATGCATTGTTTATTGTAAACAGAGGTATTAATGCATTATTTAGTGTAACCAAAGATGTAGAGGCATTATTTACTGTAAGAAAATGTGCATTATTTATTATAAACAAAAGTGAATTGTATGTTGTTATCAATACAAATGTATTAAAATGAAAAATTGTAAAACTCGATACACGGATGAAAAAACAAAGACCATCTTCATTTATATTAGAGTACAATAATGTGACTGAAATGTTTTATATATACAAACTCGATTTCACATATTAGAGTCAATAAAAACTCTCACAAAAACTAACACTAAAGAGCTAAAATCACCTAATCTACTTGTAGCTTTTTTTGTTTACTATTCTACTTTCATCAATTTTACTTATATTATCTTTTCAACTTTATGATGGTTAAGAAGGGTATGAGTGATCTTTCAGCATGCACTGATCAGATTCGAAAAACACACACTTGGAAAGATAGAACTTTCATTGACCTCCGTGCTAAGACCCTTGTTATAGAAGCTGACCAAACTGTTTTACATTTCCTAACTCATAGTTCTACTAATTCTGGCAGCCAAAGTGCCTCATCTTCTCATCCTTGTCGCCTTAAACTGAACAAAGAATTCGTCAAATAATTATGTATGCTTCTGTTTATTTAGTACAATTTTGTATGTGTTATTTGTTTAATGTTTGTGAATGCTCACTTTCTTTTTCTTCACACAGCGTGGTCAGTCTAACAAGAGACTTATTTATGGAATTAGAAGCATTCAATACCGAGATGCAGCTGCAATGCTGATCGTGCCGGCTTCTGTTTCCGAAAACATTGACATAGAGAAGTGGATGGATCAGTTGCAGTCTAACTATGAATCTCTCAAAATTAATTTTCAAGATCTCAACACCAATTATGCAGATATGAAATCTACTCTAAACCAAACAACAAAAAGGAGTACTTAAAATCATTCGGCAAATGTTGGAGGTTTTATTTCTATTAAAATTGCAAAGTCTACGATTGTAACGTAACTTTTCTTGAGGGATGTCTAACTTCTAAATATTTTCAAATACAACTTTAGATAAAATGCCTTCATGCATCGATGATGAAGATCGAAGCTGGACTTTGTATCTTTTCTTTATAAAAGTGATGCGTGTGGATTATGATTTTGTGACTGTAATATTTACATAAGAACTAACATTACTTCGTTTTGGGTTGTTTTAGTAGACTGCATTTGCATTCTAATATTTTCTGTAACTTACAAATATTATTTAATCTGGTGGTGACAGACGACGTAGCTACTTACTTTCTATGGTGGACAAAATGACTATATCGCCACCTTATAACCGTGGAAAATGAAGTGAAAATACTGTTAAACACTAATTTTCTACAGTTTAGAAAACGGCAAAATAACCACGGTTAGAATCACAAAAATATTTGCCACAGTATTAAATTGTTAATTTCGTGGATATACACGTTTATTTAAAACCGTAATGATATAACCACGATTGTCCTTTACCCACTAATCTTATCGTATTATATTCAGGATTTATACCAACTGTTACCAAAATTATTAATTGTTTATATTATATAGTTAGATAACTATTAATTAATATTTTGAAATCTGGCAAAGAACAAGTTAAAGCTGCTTATATGACCAAACGTTTTTACTCGGTTTAATTAGTCTATTACCAAATTATATCTATATCTTATGGTTTCTACAAAACTATATCCATACAGTTTTTATAGTATGAGTAAAACCTAAATCATATTGGTTTTTTTCGGTGTGGTTTGGTATGATTTTTTAAATTAAAAATCCCTAACATATACCGAACATGTACGGAGCTAATGAAGAAAAAAGAGTTTCAATTAACACCTATGAATTTTCAATTTTCTATATACATATTTTGGGTTTTGTTTAAAGAGTGACCTCCTTCCTAGATAATTTTTGACCCCATAAAATTAATATACATATAATCCTAATTAAACAATATATATATATATATTTAAAACTAATGATTCATTGTCAGTCCATTACAAAATCAATAGACCTATACTTGTTGAGAGAGAGAGAGAGAGAGAGTTAATAATATATATCTACAATCTCTTATCATCATTAATTTTCTTTTATTTTTAACAGAAACAGCAAATCTAATAAAATTATATTTGTATATTAATTAAATTTTTTTGTCAAACCAGATAGTTCTCTAGTTAAGTTCAATTCACATTTATCTAAAAATTATTATATAAAAAGAAAATATTTTCTAAACATGACAAATAAAACAGTGAGCAAATAAGCATAGGACAATATAATAGCACTATAAGAAATGAAAAATGATTAAAAAATTATGAATAATTTTATAATATATCTTTAATATAAATATGTGCCATGAAAATTTTTTAGATTAAGGTACATTGGTGGGTGGATTTTAATAGATTTTAATGGATTTAAAAATCCTTACAAATTATGAGTTATTTAAGTATTAATTTTAAAATTCATATTCAAATAATGTGTTATTTAAGTCTTTTTAGTATTTAAATTTTGTCTATTGATTTACAAATTTAATTTATTTGATTTTCAAATTTAAGAATTCTATATAGATTTAGAAAATAATAAAGATTTTTAAATCCATTAAAATCTATCCTCCAATAAACCTCCTATATATATTTTCTGGTTCCGTGACTAGATCTAATGTTATTTTGTTTGGAAAAATTAGTATAGTGGAAATATAAGAGCTCGACGAAATTAAAATTCCTTTTATGTAATGTGATTTTTCCTTTAATCGTGCATCATAAATATATTGACTAAAAACTGCGTAGGTTACATTGTTTTGGATCAAACAGAAGACTTGTATATGCATGAAATGAAACAGTTGTAAGAACAGGTGATTAAAGTTTCTGGTTAAGGTTTTAGCTGATTTTAGTTTATCGTTATGTGGTTTGAAATTTCATAAAGTGGTGATGGATTTGACTAGTCGTACTATAAATGTGATATCAAATGAAAATTGAGGAGATAATACTATTAAAGTCACTTGCAATAAATAATATATAGACTTAACTTGGAGGCTGCATTCTGATCAGCCAACTAATGGAAACCATTGCAATGCTATACTAATTTCTTATAAACTTCATCATTCATTTTTTTCTTCTTCTAAACGAATGACCATACATTGTTTGTAACAATATTATATGTAATTTATGCACACCAAAAACAAAAATTATATGTAATTTATGACACGTCGCCAACTTTCGTTTACTAATGATTTATAAGCTTGGAAAACACAAATTATTTGTACTCTTTAATTTTCTTACATTACCTCTGAATATATATATATATATATAATATGTATTTTTTTTACATTTGAATCAACAAAACAAATATATAGCTCAACCCCTAGCATACAAAGTAACACAACAACCTAAAATCAAATTTTGGAAAATATTTTTGCTGAGATGAATATTTAACTATTTGATCAAAAACATTTATGTGTATATAAGTTGCGATAGCCCCTCACAATAATATAAAACTGTTGTTTTAACTTGATTATTTCTGTTTTAATATCTATTTTCGATTTTTATCTCTATTTTGAGGTTTAGATTCGTTGCCTGAAAAGAAATGTGTCAAATAACTTTTTATATATAATATTAAATGTTCACAACTAACAATTTTCCGGTCCTTGACTGACACAATCGAGTTCAGACATCACAATCTTCGGGTTTTTTTTTCCTTTATTAGGGAAAAAAGAAAGATTCTTCTCCGTCAAAATTCATCCCATTGATTTTTATTTGAACAATGCATGTGAGAGAGTTAGATTCATCTGCTTCTAAAGACAATACTCATGCAGTTCTGCCACAAACAATTGTCGGAAACTTTTGACTATGAAATTAGACCGACCAAATTCGTACATATGATTTAAAGATCAAGTTCATAAAATAATCTAGGACGATCGATTAGGTTACAAATATATATAATTATTGTTGGAGGCTCTTAAAAGATTACATAAGTAGGCTTCTAATAACGGCAGCTTCAGGACTATCTTCATCGACAGATTCGAGAAGCTGAGACAAACGCTCACTGAGATTGTCAACTTCTCTGTTTAAATTTCGTATGTAGTTGCATGTCTCTTGCAGCACTTTCGAGGCTGAAACCTTCATGACAATACAAATTAATATGAAAAATCATAATCATCTTTATATTTTTGCACCAATGCATGCATGCAAAGTGATGATTCTGATAGAGAATCTATGTAAATGTTTTTGTATATATAAACATGGTCGGCTGTTACATAAGCAAATGTTTTCCACTTCAGTTAAAAAGATTCGATGATTTGTGTTTTCTTTTTTGTCTTAGTTTATTTTTAATTATTTTGAGTTGTGGTTCATTATTATAGTGTTTTCCTTTTTGTTTGCTTTTTGTCTTCTCAATAAATACTTTT
Organism: Lepidium sativum; assembly: GCA_023374145.1. Classification (NCBI taxonomy): domain Eukaryota; kingdom Viridiplantae; phylum Streptophyta; class Magnoliopsida; order Brassicales; family Brassicaceae; genus Lepidium; species Lepidium sativum. The sequence goes on from JAKUCM010008400.1 coordinate 11,739, forward strand.
ATATTTCTTCTATTCGTTTGGTCTTATCGTCTTCATTTTGTGGTTTTTCAAAATAATTTTTTTAACTGATTTGTGTTTCACATAATTTCTGTAAGTACAATGTCGTTGTATTTACATTTTTAGAGTAATTAAGAACCAAGATCGAAACTTAATTATGAAAAAAAATCAAAGATTTTTTTTAAATGTTAGTTTAGAAAATTTACTATTAATAATAAATATTATTTAATATATCTTTATTTAAGTTTAATAAACTTAGCTCTATCCAATATGTATAAATAAAAGTAAAATATAACTTTGTTCTAAAAATACTCCATAAAATTTAGACATGGGTTATGTGGAGTTAGACTCTACTCTACTAAATATGAACATAAGATTTTAGAAATGAGTTAAGTTGGGATAATGGGTAAGTCCTTGTTGATCCAATAGAGAATAAAAAAGATTAGTCAATTATAATTTTTTCTAAAGATTGCTAGGAATGAAAAAAGTTTGGAATATATTTAGCATCCTTGTCCGGAGTCAAAAGTTCCGATTTCTTTTTCTTTCTTTTTTTTTTTAAATTTTTTTAATTTTAATGTCCTCTCTTCTTTTTACAAAACATTTATTCCTTTTTGGGATGAAAGAGGTTTTATACACGAAGGATAACTCATTTTTTCTTTTCGTTTTAGGATAACTTTACATGGTCATTATAAAATGTATGTGTGTATACATAAATGTGTTAAATATCAATATGTGTGATACCTTATCGGAACGACGTCGTTGGCCAATCTCAGGCAAAATCTGACGAAGCTTAGTAACGAGGTCAATCATTTGATCATCGGAGATCCCTGAAGTACTTGAAGATTGTCTTGATCTTCTGTTTGACATGTTTAACAATGTGTGCTTCTTCTCACTATAGTGAACCAACTTCTTCTAAGGAATAGCTGAAGGTTTTAAGTGGAAAAACAAAAAACGACCAAGTAGAAAGATAAAGTGAAAGCAAGAAGAAAACAGAGAATGAAAAAGTGTTTTGAAATGAGGCTAAGAGTTTGAAGAAGGTTGAAATATAAAGAAATTGAGATTATGATAAGAGAGATTTAAATAGGCCAAAGGACCACAAAGGGCGAGCAATAAACCTAGATAATGATGTCACGGGAACGAAAGTGATAGGTTTCAATGCTCTTTCACCACAATTTTCGATAACATTTTCTATTTATTATTACAAAATTCCGGGCCTTATATGTTTCTTTATGTTTTATCAGACTCGAGACTATTATCGATCATTATGTGACGCTAAAGTTATATAGTTTATTAATTACGTACAAGGTAACATGTTATATTATTATATAGTAATAAATAATACTATGTTGAAGCATAAATGTTTTGTGGATGGTTTTTGAAAGGAATCAAATATTTTTGCAGATTTAAGATGCTTATATGTTACAAAGTGGAATGATCGATTATGGGAGCCATAAATTTATGTGGAAACATTTCATCATGAAGTAGAGTTGGAGACACTCATATATGGTATAATGTGTATGTTATCGCAACAGAAGTTAAAAGTAATGTTTGTAACCGACTGTTCGGAATATATTAAAGATAACATTCATTTTCCACATAGTAAGAATAAATTTTTTGTTATAAGGGAAGTTTCTCTTCTTTTAGTCTTTGTTTGATTCTTCCTAAGGAGGATAGTCTGATGTGTAGCGGTAAAATTCTCCAGATGAGCTGTAATTTTGTAATCGTAATTTCTTTGATTTGGCTAATCACACTGTGTTAAACTATAGATGGTTGACAAAAAAATACATAGTAAAACAAAAATATAAAGTATTATATATTTAAAATATTTATAAACTACATTGGTTTGACCTATTTCAATTAAACTCTTAACTACATTTATGAAAATAATGAACTATATGATTCTATTTAGACAATGTAAGAAAAAGGAGGTAACAAAAATTTACGAATATATTAAAGAAAAGTAAAAAGATTTTTGTACTAGCTTACTGTATATATAAAAATTTCACAGTATATTTTGGTACAAAAAAGTTAGCAATGATTGAAGGAGATTGGAATTGTTAAATGAAGGAAACTACGAGTTCCCAAAGATGGGATTTACGATAAGTGTTTCATGTTCATCTAACACTGTGGCCCTTCTTCCTGCAATGTCACAAAAAGGCAACTACCATGTGATCGACATGACTTTTCATTCACTTTTATATATCATATTTTATGTAATATTAGAATTGTATTAATAACTAATTAAATTTATATTCTTTACTCTAAAATACAGTTAAATCTCTATAAATTAATAATGTACGGATTACACTAAAATAATATTTTTTATTAATTTATAAAGATTATTAATTTATCGATATACTATTTAGTCAATATATCAATAAATAGATATATACTTTTCATTCATTTATCGATATACTAATTAATAATGTTTTCTTTGACTTGAATATGTTTAGTGAAACTTTTGCAGTGTCTGGTGTCACATTCTCTCTTCGAGATGGTATTAGGGTTCCCATTAATTACACATGCACTATTCATATTTCAGATACACCGATCCTGAAGAATGCATTATCACCAGCCAAGTGATAACATGATTTTCACTATCAATTATCCTATACACTATCATTGTCACTACAATACTTCAGGTGTCAATCTAATCGAGCGCAACTACTAACAATCAAGACAAGATCTGAACAATCCAATTCAAGCCAATTAATAACAGTTTAATTATCTATCATACTAAATCAAAATACAAATTTTAAGAAACATAAATTAAAACTTAAACAAGGCTGAAGGTAAAATGCAAATAACAATAAGAATAGAGAATCAAGCAAAAAAAAAGAGTAAATATCAACATATGAGGAAGTGGGTTCTTGAGGAATGGGAATAATGGATAAGTGGATCACTTACATCTATTAGGTTACTTAAAAAAACTAAAATATATTTGGATCTCTACAGGATGATCTCATAGACTATTGAGTCCACTCCATGGCAAAGAATCTCAGCGAATCTATCAATATACACTATCATTATAGGCGTTTGAAAATCCAACCGACATGAAGAAACAACTCAATCCAGCCGATAAACATCTTAGACAATCAATCCCTCGAGCTAAGAGTGTATATCTCTAAAATTAATTCCATAATACATTCTATCAAACACCTATGGTGTGCTAGAATGTCTAAGAACATATTTCAATTGATTAAAGTAAAATAAGCATTAGCAACACCACAACAGAAAAGATCTAAACTATTTTACTTTTTTAAGCAACCTAGAAAACGTAAGACCCACACTAATTTAACCAATCCTCAAGAACCCTAAATAATGTACTCATAAATCATAAAGTAAACAAGCATAGCATAAAACAAAGTAGATGACATCAGCAGTAAACAAAGAATGAGGTGAAGAACAAGACTCAAAAAAACAGAAATTGAATTAAAAAATCATAAGAAGAAAGTTTGCTCTGGAATTACAAAGTGGAAAACGGCTCAAAAGTATTCTTACACAAAAGAGGCAAAAACTCCAATGATCGTTTTTACTCACATTAAAGAGTACTTATATTGCTCCTTCCTAAAATCTAAAACAACTCGGCCCATATATAGCGGCACATAAACATTTGAGTGATCGAGATGGCAAAAGTGAAGATGACATGGTCCATTTGTGGAACGAGCCATCAAGTGGTAAGTTCAGAACCCACTCGACCTATAACTCGGGCGGAATGGTCGAGATGACAAGTTGACTCGAACATGGAAATGCAAAGTATGAAGATTAACCAAAAATGACTCGAACATGGTGAAAATGCAATATATATTTATGGAAAGTGAACTAAATAAGACGCCTAAAACTAGATTAAATGCATACATATTACCAAGTTAAAATACATGTTTGATGTTTTATCTTTGTCTAAGTCTTTTCTTTCTCATTCTATAGATTGTAGTGTTTGTCCTTTGGAAAAGTAGAATATATTACCTTTTATATACCAAAAATGTCTCTTTTGCTCCTTTTGATCTTTTGCATCTTGATATTTGTGGTCCTTTTTAGTAAAATCAATTGATGGTGATAGATACTTCTTGACCATTGTAGATGATTGTACTCGTTTACTTGACTTTATATGTTATATTATAAAAGTGAAGTTTCTTCTATTTATCCTGAATTTCTTAGTCATATTCAAACTCAATTCAGTGATGTTGTTAAATACATTCACAATGATAGTGCCCCAGAGTTTTCTTTCAATAAGATCATAAGTAAAAAAGGTTTTTACATCAGTTTTTTGTGCCTATACTCCACAACAGAACTCTGTTGTTGACAGAAAACATCAGCATTTCTTGAATGTTGCAAGGGAATTGTTATTCCAATATAATATTCCTCTTGTATATTGGGCTGATTGTATTTATTATGCTATGTTTTTAATCAATCGTACTCCTTCTTTACTCTTAGGAAAGAAATCTCCATATGAAATGTTATTTGGTAAGCATGATTACATGTTCTTAAGATACTTTGGATGTCTATGTTATGTATATACTCTTATTACAGATAGAAATAAGTTCTCTTCTTATGCTTCACCATGTGTTTTCATAGCATAATTTTCAGGTTATAAATGGTACAAAGTTCTGAATCTAGAGAATAATTTAATTTTCATCTCCATGAATGTAGTTTTTCATGAGCATATGTTTCCTTTCAATGATAAATCAAATTCTACGCATGTTAATGACTTTTTTTTAGAGTTATCTTGCATGTTTCCACTCTTGTTGTGCTTGATATTTCATTGCGTGTTATTTATGCTTTAGATCATATTTTACCTATCAATGAAACTAATGTGTATAATCATAATCCTATTGCATCACCACCTAGTACCACATCTTTATCACCAAAGGCTATGACAACACATACTACACATGCAGCACCATCCATATCATTGCCAAATCGACATACTAAAGCTCTAAGATACCTTTTTGATTATCGTTGTACTTTAGCTGAAATATCTTCATCTTAACCTACCACTTCACACCTTATTTTCTCTATCATTAACTATAGTAAATTTCACCCCTCCTATTAGTACTTCTCTTTTCCTATTACTCTTGAAATAGAACCATCAATTTTTAAACAAGTCATGACACATCCACATTTTCCTAAAGCTATGGATGTGGAGATTTATGCTCTTGAGCATACGCAAACATAGAGTATTCAGATTCTTCCTCCAAGGCAACATGTGATTAGATGTAAGTGAGTTTACACTATTAAATACAATGCATATGGTACATTTTCTAGATGCAAAGTCCGTCTTGTGAGAAAAGGTTATACTTAACAAGAAGGGACAGATTACATCAATTTTCTCCATAGCTAAGATGGCAAGTGTGAAATTGGTTCTTAGTTTACCCTCGATTTATGGCTGGAATCTTTTTCAAATGGATGTGACAAATGATTTTTTACATGGGGATATTTATGAAGAAATATATATGAGTCTACCTCAAGGTTATACACCAGCAGATGGAAATTTACCTCCAAATCCAGTATGTTGTTAATGCAAATCCCATATGGGTTAAAGCATTCTTCGAGGCAGTGGTACAAATGTTTCTCCTTAGTCATTTTGAAGGCTGGATTTATTCAATCACATGCGGACAACACATTATTTGTTCGGTAATCAGGTTCTTTCTTTATAGCTCTTTTGGTGTATGTGGATGACATATGAATTGTTTCTAATGATGATGTTGAGTTACAAGCCTTGAAAGATATTTTGCATCGAGATTTTGAGATCAAGGATATGGGAGTGCCTCATCTTTTTACGGATTGAGATAGCGCATAACTCTGCTGGAATTTCAATCTGTCAACATGAATATGTATTGGACATTCTCTCTCAAACTGGTATGCTTGCTTGTAAGCCATTTTTAGTACCCATGGATCCTACAATTCATCTCAACAAAGATATTGGTACACCTCTAGAGAATGCATCTCCTTAATGTGACATGATATGACGACTTCTCTATCTCACTATAATAAGCCCATTTATCACATCTGCAATCCACAATCTCAGCTAATTCCTTTCATTTCCAATTGTTGCTCACATGGAGGCTGCTTTGTGCATTTTGCGCTATCTCAAAACAAATCTTGGACAAGGTTTGTTCTTTTCTGCAACTCTTGAACCATACCTTAATGCATTTGCTAATGCGGATTGGACTACTGGATTTTGTATATACCTTGGTTCTTCTCTGATTAGTTTGAATCCAAATAAACAAAACATTGTTAGTCTTAGCAGTAGTGAGACAGAATATAGGAATATGTCTTTGGCAATTTGTGAACTTCTTTGGTTGAGCCAACTCATGCGCGATCTAAATGTAAAAGTCACTTTTGCAGCCAAGCTTCATGGTGACAATAAGTCTGCTCTATACACTACCACAAATCCTGGCTTCCATGAACAAACTAAACACATCGAGATTGACTATCGTACAGTTAGAGATCAAATGAAGAATGGATTTCTCAAGCTCTTTCACATGGTTAGTGCAAACCAGCATGCATACATTCTCACCAAAGCTCTTAACCCCGGTCTTTTATACCCCATTCTTCAAAGCGTGTCTATTTCAAGTCTCTTCCTTCGATATTCTCATTCAGAGGCTTGAGGCAGATATATTAAGTATAACTCGGTTTACTTTAGGTTAATTCCAGTTATCGCGTTAGTTAAGCTTACGATCAACATTTTTTTTGTCAACATTGGGTCACAACTGCTCGGTCTGTTAGCTAAGTTCTTACATAGTGTAGGCGGCGAAACTATATCCCTGAATATGCAAGTATGCCTGCTTTTAGTATACTTACCACCTATCAATAGCGTAAAGGTCACTTGCGCTTAAAACCAACATATTAGTTTGTTAATCCTTTGATTTTTGTATATAAACATAAGGTTGTACATTAATGAAAAAAAGAAATTAGTAGCTTCACCTCGAATACAATATTTGTGTCTTGACAACTTTTTCTAAATTAAAATTTTAGGCGGTCTATATATTTAAACAAAATCTCTACTGATATGTAGTATACTGATTTATACTAATATATCATCAGTTATTACTACATAAATTCGAATCCATAATAGAATAGATATGTGAGAGAAAAAAACATACTGAATGCACTAATATATCATCAGTTATTACTACTTAAATTCGAATCCATAATAGAATAGATATGTGAGAGAAAAAAACATACTGAATGCTCAAAGTAGCATCAAATTTGGGTTAAAATTTGGTTTGTGATTGAAGAAGTGCGTTTTGTTAAATGTTTAACTTTACTTACACTTTTTTGGTTGATTGGTTTTCTACCCTTTTGATAATTATCAAACCAAGTATTTTAAATTTCTTTCTATAATCGTTTATATCAAAAAAGAATTCATATACTTGCTTTTTGACTAAGACTACAGCCATTTATTAAAATTTGATGTAATTAAAAATGCATCTCGTAGTCATTCATATGAATTATATTAAGCTAGAGGTTGGCCGAATGGTTATCGTTTTTGCAGGAATTACTCCTTGAACTATTGTAAATTTTGTGTATATCGGTAAAGTAATATTTTTCTCAATGTATATCGGCAAACTAAATATATATACACAAAATATCTTTACTTATAAAAAAATTTATTTCTAAATTTAAATTACAGAAGAGATAGTTTAGCATGCAACACTAAACTTTACCTGTAAGATACTATATATATCCTATGTACTATAATTTGAAATTTCTGTGTTTTAATTAATTATTGTTGGTGAAAAAAATATTGAGACCGATTGGTCCATTATTGGTTGAGTATTAATAATATATGTATAAAATTTCTTCATAACATCGACTAGGTCACGTGTCGGATCTCGTGCTTCATGCTGCCCTCGGGTCCATAAGATCAAACTTTTAGATATCTTGTTCTCTAGTAACATTATCAATAAAGATCCGACAAGTATGTAACGGGAGAAATAATAATTATATGTATGAACATATTATCATTATTAATTATAGTGAAATATATAATTCAATATCACTCAATCTCCCGTAAAAAGATATATTTTATTAACTCATGAATCTAAACAAAACATGATAAGATTACCTACCAACTGTCACTTATTTTTGACCGGATGATAATATATAGAAATTTTGTTTGACAGATAAAAAAAACTATCGAAATACTATATAAATTGTTCGTCGAAAAACTAAGTTTTTTGACTCCTAGATCCGATAGTGGAAAGATTTGCAAATAGTAACAGTAATTAATTGTTATTAGTAAAACTTGAAAATTGAAGGCTGTGTGGATAAAATTTCAACCAACAAATTTAAAAGGGATAATGGGTCTTATTTCGACATGTTAGCAATGTCGTATCTAAAGTTACTGAGTCTAAAACACCTAAAAATATTAAAAATATAAAAGGTTTATAACACATATAATATAGATTTAAAACAATATATATATATATACATAAGTGAAACAAAACAACTTGTTTTTACTACAATTTAACTTTTTCTGGTTTTAATAAAAAAGTTCACAAAACTTTCATAATATAAGTTTGTTTCTTTTCTATAATGTTAACTAAACCTTTTTTGTAATATAATTGATATAAGATTTAATCAATTCTAGATTTTTTTAAAAAATTAGCAGAAATAGTTAGAAGTATATCTAACCTAATGTCCAACATGACTTAATTCTCACCAAAAAAAAAGCATCTACAAAGATCAAAACTTGATGGTTTTTATAATGTGAACCAGAAAACCATTATAGTATATTAATTTATTAGAGAAAATAGGATCCCAATAATATTAACTAACTTTATCAGTTAAAAAATCTCCATCGTCGTGTATGTTATATAGCCAAACACTTCATTTACTCTAAACCGATATCATCCGACAAGAAATTCACTGATAATTACATAGACAATGCATGATATGTGGTTCACACAACTATAAGTACACTTTATATCTTTTTCTATGATTTATCCACCACAAATATCTAGCGCACCAATTAATCCATTAATTATACTCATAACAGTTTTTTTCCTTTTGTCAACAGATAATATACATTTTACAGTTCACACCCAAAAAAAACAAAACATATCTTATACACATACTTTTCTATTAATTATAATGTACATAATTGATGATATCATTTATTAATTTACTTATGGTGTGAATGCAATAATATATATAGGGAATTTAATTTGTCCATTATATATCTTTTAAGTTTTAAATTTTCCATAATATATCTTTTGTACCTTTTGTGGAAATACTTTTTTGAGTTTTTAATTATAGAAAACATATATTTTTAAGTTTGAAATAATGTCCACCGTGGACAATTTTATTATTTACTTGTCTACGGTATGCATAATTTACTAGATATGTTTTGAGACAATTTATATCTATTGTGTACATAGTTCATTATATATGTCTATTATATACATATTATTGTCCACCGGAGATACAACGGTAGATTATATCCTTAATTTCAGAAAAAAAACCAATGCCAAAAAGTATATTTTGAACATTTTAAAACTCAAAAAATATATTGTGGACAATTTTTTCTAATATTTATCTCTATTGTTAGTGTTTGTGTATGTATTTACAATAGCAACAAAATAGATGGTTTCAGAAGAATATAACCAGAAATGAGAATTCTATTTGGATTAAGTATTTTGGGTGTACT
>JAKUCM010008401.1:0-15125 GCA_023374145.1 Lepidium sativum
AATAATCTAGAAGTTATGCCAATTTGTGAACGTGCAATGAACTACACTGGATTAGTTAGAAATTGGAGATTGATCCATATAGCTACCCATGTTCATATGATCCTTCTACACATGTTTACGCAAACTACAAGAAAATGTAAGGTCAATTTGACATGAGATAGCGTGCTAAGCCAAGTTACGGTAGTTTCATATGTTGCATCATGATCATTCTTACCATAATCTAGAAGTTATATCAATTGGAAAAACCCTGTATGAACTTTTTTGGTTAAGTTATGAACTCGAGCTTGATTCTTAAACGTATCCATGTACATGTGGTCCTTTTTACACATGTGATGTTTCAACCTAAGTGCAAAGCAATATTATGCCACTTTGACATAAAATAGTGCGCTAAGCCAACTTAGGGTAGTTTCGCAGGTTGCATCACGATCATTCTGGCCATAATCCAGGAGTTATGCCATTTTTTTGAGCCGTCATGAACTACATTGGTTTAGTTAGAAAGTTGGGATTGATCCTTTTAGCTATCAATTTTCATATGTTCTATCTACACATGAGATCTATTGAAGCAAAGTGCAAGACAATGCAATGTCAATTTGAAATGAGATAGTGTCCTAAGCCAAGTTATGATAGTTTCATATGTTGCATCACGATGACCATAATCTAGAAGCTTTGTTAACTGTAAAAACCCTTCATGAACTACATTGGTTGTGTTACGAAACGGAGCTTGATTCTTAAAAACTATCCATGTCCATGTGATCCTTTTACACATGTGATGTTTTAGCTCAGTGCAAGGCAATGTTAATACCACTGTGACATAAACTACTGCGCTAAGCAAACATTAGGTAGTTTTTATAGTTTTCATCACGATTATTTTAGCCATAATCTAAAAGTTATGCCAATTTGTGAACGTGCCATGAACTACATTGGTTTAGTTAGAAAGTGGAGCTTGATCCATATAGCTACCCATGTTCATATGATCCTTCTACACATGTGATCTCTTTAAGCAAACTACAAGAAAATGTAAGGTCAATTTGACATGAGATAGCGTGCTAAGCCAAGTTACGGTAGTTTCATATGTTGCATCACGATCATTCTTACAATAATCTAGAAGTTATGTCAATTGGAAAAACCCCTTTATTAACTTCTTTGGTGGAGTTATGAACTCGAGCTTGATTCTTAAACGTATCCATGTACATGTTGTCTTTTTACACATGTGATGTTTCAACCTAAGTGTAAAGCAACATAATGCCACTTTGACATAAAATAGTGCGCTAAGCCAACTTAGGGTAGTTTCGCAAGTTGCATCACGATCATTTTGGCCATAATCCAGAAGTTATGCCATTTTTTGAGCCGTCATGAACTACATTAGTTTAGGTAGAAAGTTGGGATTGATCCTTTTAGCTATCCATTTTCATATGTTCTATCTACACATGAGATCTATTGAAGCAAAGTGCAAGACAATGCAATGTCAATTTGAAATGAGATACTCTCCTAAGCCAAGTTAGGATAGTTTCATATGTTGCATCATGATGACCATAATCTAGAAGCTTTGTTAACTGTAAAACCCTTCATAAACTACATTAGTTGTGTTACGAAATGGAGCTTGATACTTAAAAACTATCCATGTCCATGTGATCCTTTTACACATGTGATGTTTTTAGCTAAGTGCAAGGCAATGTTATACCACTGTGACATAACCTAGTGCGCTAAGCAAACATTTGCTTGTTTTTATAGTTTGCATCACGATTATTGTGGCAATAATCTAGAAGTTATGCCAATTTGTGAACGTGCAATGAACTACACTGGATTAGTTAGAAATTGGAGATTGATCCATATAGCTACCCATGTTCATATGATCCTTCTACACATGTGATCTCTTTACGCAAAACTACAAGAAAATGTAAGGTCAATTTGACATGAGATAGCGTGCTAAGCCAAGTTACGGTAGTTTCATATGTTGCATCATGATCATTCTTACCATAATCTAGAAGTTATATCAATTGGAAAAACCCTGTATGAACTTTTTTGGTTAAGTTATGAACTCGAGCTTGATTCTTAAACGTATCCATGTACATGTGGTCCTTTTACACATGTGATGTTTCAACCTAAGTGCAAAGCAATATTATGCCACTTTGACATAAAATAGTGCGCTAAGCCAACTTAGGGTAGTTTCGCAGGTTGCATCACGATCATTCTGGCCATAATCCAGGAGTTATGCCATTTTTTGAGCCGTCATGAACTACATTGGTTTAGTTAGAAAGTTGGGATTGATCCTTTTAGCTATCAATTTTCATATGTTCTATCTACACATGAGATCTATTGAAGCAAAGTGCAAGACAATGCAATGTCAATTTGAAATGAGATAGTGTCCTAAGCCAAGTTATGATAGTTTCATATGTTGCATCACGATGACCATAATCTAGAAGCTTTGTTAACTGTAAAACCCTTCATGAACTACATTGGTTGTGTTACGAAACGGAGCTTGATTCTTAAAACTATCCATGTCCATGTGATCCTTTTACACATGTGATGTTTTAGCTCAGTGCAAGGCAATGTTATACCACTGTGACATAAACTACTGCGCTAAGCAAACATTAGGTAGTTTTATAGTTTTCATCACGATTATTTTAGCCATAATCTAAAAGTTATGCCAATTTGTGAACGTGCCATGAACTACATTGGTTTAGTTAGAAAGTGGAGCTTGATCCATATAGCTACCCATGTTCATATGATCCTTCTACACATGTGATCTCTTTAAGCAAACTACAAGAAAATGTAAGGTCAATTTGACATGAGATAGCGTGCTAAGCCAAGTTACGGTAGTTTCATATGTTGCATCACGATCATTCTTACAATAATCTAGAAGTTATGTCAATTGGAAAAACCCTTTATTAACTTCTTTGGTGGAGTTATGAACTCGAGCTTGATTCTTAAACGTATCCATGTACATGTTGTTTTTTTACACATGTGATGTTTCAACCTAAGTGTAAAGCAACATAATGCCACTTTGACATAAAATAGTGCGCTAAGCCAACTTAGGGTAGTTTCGCAAGTTGCATCACGATCATTTTGGCCATAATCCAGAAGTTATGCCATTTTTTGAGCCGTCATGAACTACATTAGTTTAGGTAGAAAGTTGGGATTGATCCTTTTAGCTATCCATTTTCATATGTTCTATCTACACATGAGATCTATTGAAGCAAAGTGCAAGACAATGCAATGTCAATTTGAAATGAGATACTCTCCTAAGCCAAGTTAGGATAGTTTCATATGTTGCATCATGATGACCATAATCTAGAAGCTTTGTTAACTGTAAAACCCTTCATAAACTACATTAGTTGTGTTACGAAATGGAGCTTGATACTTAAAACTATCCATGTCCATGTGATCCTTTTACACATGTGATGTTTTTAGCTAAGTGCAAGGCAATGTTATACCACTGTGACATAACCTAGTGCGCTAAGCAAACATTTGCTTGTTTTATAGTTTGCATCACGATTATTGTGGCAATAATCTAGAAGTTATGCCAATTTGTGAACGTGCAATGAACTACACTGGATTAGTTAGAAATTGGAGATTGATCCATATAGCTACCCATGTTCATATGATCCTTCTACACATGTGATCTCTTTACGCAAACTACAAGAAAATGTAAGGTCAATTTGACATGAGATAGCGTGCTAAGCCAAGTTACGGTAGTTTCATATGTTGCATCATGATCATTCTTACCATAATCTAGAAGTTATATCAATTGGAAAAACCCTGTATGAACTTTTTTGGTTAAGTTATGAACTCGAGCTTGATTCTTAAACGTATCCATGTACATGTGGTCCTTTTACACATGTGATGTTTCAACCTAAGTGCAAAGCAATATTATGCCACTTTGACATAAAATAGTGCGCTAAGCCAACTTAGGGTAGTTTCGCAGGTTGCATCACGATCATTCTGGCCATAATCCAGGAGTTATGCCATTTTTTGAGCCGTCATGAACTACATTGGTTTAGTTAGAAAGTTGGGATTGATCCTTTTAGCTATCAATTTTCATATGTTCTATCTACACATGAGATCTATTGAAGCAAAGTGCAAGACAATGCAATGTCAATTTGAAATGAGATAGTGTCCTAAGCCAAGTTATGATAGTTTCATATGTTGCATCACGATGACCATAATCTAGAAGCTTTGTTAACTGTAAAACCCTTCATGAACTACATTGGTTGTGTTACGAAACGGAGCTTGATTCTTAAAACTATCCATGTCCATGTGATCCTTTTACACATGTGATGTTTTAGCTCAGTGCAAGGCAATGTTATACCACTGTGACATAAACTACTGCGCTAAGCAAACATTAGGTAGTTTTATAGTTTTCATCACGATTATTTTAGCCATAATCTAAAAGTTATGCCAATTTGTGAACGTGCCATGAACTACATTGGTTTAGTTAGAAAGTGGAGCTTGATCCATATAGCTACCCATGTTCATATGATCCTTCTACACATGTGATCTCTTTAAGCAAACTACAAGAAAATGTAAGGTCAATTTGACATGAGATAGCGTGCTAAGCCAAGTTACGGTAGTTTCATATGTTGCATCACGATCATTCTTACAATAATCTAGAAGTTATGTCAATTGGAAAAACCCTTTATTAACTTCTTTGGTGGAGTTATGAACTCGAGCTTGATTCTTAAACGTATCCATGTACATGTTGTCTTTTTACACATGTGATGTTTCAACCTAAGTGTAAAGCAACATAATGCCACTTTGACATAAAATAGTGCGCTAAGCCAACTTAGGGTAGTTTCGCAAGTTGCATCACGATCATTTTGGCCATAATCCAGAAGTTATGCCATTTTTTGAGCCGTCATGAACTACATTAGTTTAGGTAGAAAGTTGGGATTGATCCTTTTAGCTATCCATTTTCATATGTTCTATCTACACATGAGATCTATTGAAGCAAAGTGCAAGACAATGCAATGTCAATTTGAAATGAGATACTCTCCTAAGCCAAGTTAGGATAGTTTCATATGTTGCATCATGATGACCATAATCTAGAAGCTTTGTTAACTGTAAAACCCTTCATAAACTACATTAGTTGTGTTACGAAATGGAGCTTGATACTTAAAACTATCCATGTCCATGTGATCCTTTTACACATGTGATGTTTTTAGCTAAGTGCAAGGCAATGTTATACCACTGTGACATAACCTAGTGCGCTAAGCAAACATTTGCTTATTTTATAGTTTGCATCAAGATTATTGTGGCCATAATCTAGAAGTTATGCCAATTTGTGAACGTGCCATGAACTACATTGGATTAGTTAGAAAGTGGAGCTTGATCCATATAGCTACCCATGTTTATATGATCCTTCTACTCATGTCATCTCTTTAAGCAAACTACAAGAAAATGTAAGGTCAATTTGACATGAGATAGCGTGCTAAGCCAAGTTACGGTAGTTTCATATGTTGCATCACGATCATTCTTACAATAATCTAGAAGTTATGTCAATTGGAAAAACCCTTTATTAACTTCTTTGGTGGAGTTATGAACTCGAGCTTGATTCTTAAACGTATCCATGTACATGTGGTCCTTTTACACATGTGATGTTTCAACCTAAGTGTAAAGCAATATAATGCCACTTTGACATAAAATAGTGCGCTAAGCCAACTTAGGGTAGTTTCGCAGGTTGCATCACGATCATTTTGGCCATAATCCAGGAGTTATGCCATTTTTTGAGCCGTCATGAACTACATTGGTTTAGTTAGAAAGTTGGGATTGATCCTTTTAGCTATCCATTTTCATATGTTCTATCTACACATGAGATCTATTGAAGCAAAGTGCAAGACAATGCAATGTCAATTTGAAATGAGATAGTGTCCTAAGCCAAGCTAGGATAGTTTCATATGTTGCATCACGATGACCATAATCTAGAAGCTTTGTTAACTGTAAAACCCTTCATGAACTACATTGGTTGTGTTACGAAATGGAGCTTGATTTATAAAATTGTCCATCTCCATGTGATCCTTTTACACATGTGATGTTTTTAGCTGAGTGCAAGGCAATGTTATACCGCTGTGACATAAACTAGTGCGCTAAGCAAACATTAGGTAGTTTTATAGTTTTCATCACGATTATTTTAGCCATAATCTAGAAGTTATGCTAATTTGTGAACGTGCCATGAACTACATTGGTTTAGTTAGAAAGTGGAGCTTGATCCATATAGCTACCCATGTTCATATGATCCTTCTACACATGTGATCTCTTTAAGCAAAATGCAAGAAAATGTAAGGTCAATTTGACATGAGATAGCGTGCTAAGCCAAGTTACGGTAGTTTCATATGTTGCATCACGATCATTCTTACCATAATCTAGAAGTTATGTCAAATGGAAAAACCCTTTATGAACTTCTTTGGTTGAGTTATGAACTCGAGCTTGATTCTAAAACATATCCATGTACATGTGGTCCTTTTACACAAGTGATGTTTCAACCTAAGTGTAAAGCAATATAATGCCACTTTGACATAAAATAGTGCGCTAAGCCAACTTAGGGTATTTTCGCAGGTTGCATCACGATCATTCTGGCCATAATCTAGAAGTTATGCCATTTTGTGAGCCGTCATGAACTACATTGGTTTAGTTAGAAAGTTGGGATTGATCCTTTTAGCTATCCATTTTCATATGTTCTATCTACACATGAGATCTATTGAAGCAAAGTGCAAGACAATGCAATGTCAATTTGAAATGAGATAGTGTCCTAAGCCATGTTAGGATAGTTTCATATGTTGCATCACGATGACCATAATCTAGAAGCTTTGTTAACTGTAAAACCCTTCATGAACTACATTGGTTGTGTTACGAAATGGAGCTTGATTTATAAAACTGTCCATGTCCATGTGATCCTTTTACACATGTGATGTTTTTAGCTGAGTGCAAGGCAATGTTATACCGCTGTGACATAAACTAGTGTGCTAAGCAAACATTTGGTTATTTTATAGTTTGCATCACGATTATTGTGGCAATAATCTAGAAGTTATGCCAATTTGTGAACGTGCCATGAACTACATTGGATTAGTTAGAAAGTGGAGCTTGATCCATATAGCTACCCATGTTCATATGATCCTTCTACACATGTGATCTCTTTAAGCAAAATGCAAGAAAATGTAAGGTCAATTTGACATGAGATAGCGTGCTAAGCCAAGTTACTGTAGTTTCATATGTTGCATCACGATCATTCTTACCATAATCTAGAAGTTATGTCAAATGGAAAAACCCTTTATGAACTTCTTTGGTTGAGTTATGAACTCGAGCTTCATTCTAAAACGTATCCATGTACATGTGGTCCTTTTACACAAGTGATGTTTCAACCTAAGTGTAAAGCAATATAATGCCACTTTGACATAAAATAGTGCGCTAAGCCAACTTAGGGTATTTTCGCGGGTTGCATCACGATCATTCTGGCCATAATCTAGAAGTTATGCCATTTTGTGAGCCGTCATGAACTACATTGGTTTAGTTAGAAAGTTGGGATTGATCCTTTTAGCTATCCATTTTCATATGTTCTATCTACACATGAGATCTATTGAAGCAAAGTGCAAGACAATGCAATGTCAATTTGAAATGAGATACTCTCCTAAGCCAAGTTAGGATAGTTTCATATGTTGCATCATGATGACCATAATCTAGAAGCTTTGTTAACTGTAAAACCCTTCATAAACTACATTAGTTGTGTTACGAAATGGAGCTTGATACTTAAAACTATCCATGTCCATGTGATCCTTTTACACATGTGATGTTTTTAGCTAAGTGCAAGGCAATGTTATACCACTGTGACATAACCTAGTGCGCTAAGCAAACATTTGCTTATTTTATAGTTTGCATCAAGATTATTGTGGCCATAATCTAGAAGTTATGCCAATTTGTGAACGTGCCATGAAGTACATTGGATTAGTTAGAAAGTGGAGCTTGATCCATATAGCTACCCATGTTTATATGATCCTTCTACTCATGTGATCTCATTAAGCAAACTACAAGAAAATGTAAGGTCAATTTGACATGAGATAGCGTGCTATGCCAAGTTACGGTAGTTTCATATGTTGCATCACGATCATTCTTACAATAATCTAGAAGTTATGTCAATTGGAAAAACCCTTTATTAACTTCTTTGGTGGAGTTATGAACTCGAGCTTGATTCTTAAACGTATCCATGTACATGTGGTCCTTTTACACATGTGATGTTTAACCCTAAGTGTAAAGCAATATAATGCCACTTTGACATAAAATAGTGCGCTAAGCCAACTTAGGGTAGTTTCGCAGGTTGCATCACGATCATTTTGGCCATAATCCAGGAGTTATGCCATTTTTTGAGCCGTCATGAACTACATTGGTTTAGTTAGAAAGTTGGGATAGATCCTTTTAGCTATCCATTTTCATATGTTCTATCTACACATGAGATCTATTGAAGCAAAGTGCAAGACAATGCACTGTCAATTTGAAATGAGATAGTGTCCTAAGCCAAGCTAGGATAGTTTCATATGTTGCATCACGATGACCATAATCTAGAAGCTTTGTTAACTGTAAAACCCTTCATGAACTACATTGGTTGTGTTACGAAATGGAGCTTGATTTATAAAATTGTCCATGTCCATGTGATCCTTTTACACATGTGATGTTTTTAGCTGAGTGCAAGGCAATGTTATACCGCTGTGACATAAACTAGTGCGCTAAGCAAACATTAGGTAGTTTTATAGTTTTCATCACGATTATTTTAGCCATAATCTAGAAGTTATGCTAATTTGTGAACGTGCCATGAACTACATTGGTTTAGTTAGAAAGTGGAGCTTGATCCATATAGCTACCCATGTTCATATGATCCTTCTACACATGTGATCTCTTTAAGCAAACTGCAAGAAAATGTAAGGTCAATTTGACATGAGATAGCGTGCTAAGCCAAGTTATGGTAGTTTCATATTGCATCACGATCATTCTTACCATAATCTAGAAGTTATGTCAAATGGAAAAACCCTTTATGAACTTCTTTGGTTGAGTTATGAACTCGAGCTTCATTCTAAAACGTATCCATGTACATGTGGTCCTTTTACACAAGTGATGTTTCAACCTAAGTGTAAAGCAATATAATGCCACTTTGACATAAAATAGTGCGCTAAGCCAACTTAGGGTATTTTCGCGGGTTGCATCACGATCATTCTGGCCATAATCTAGAAGTTATGCCATTTTGTGAGCCGTCATGAACTACATTGGTTTAGTTAGAAAGTTGGGATTGATCCTTTTAGCTATCCATTTTCATATGTTCTATCTACACATGAGATCTATTGAAGCAAAGTGCAAGACAATGCAATGTCAATTTGAAATGAGATACTCTCCTAAGCCAAGTTAGGATAGTTTCATATGTTGCATCATGATGACCATAATCTAGAAGCTTTGTTAACTGTAAAACCCTTCATAAACTACATTAGTTGTGTTACGAAATGGAGCTTGATACTTAAAACTATCCATGTCCATGTGATCCTTTTACACATGTGATGTTTTTAGCTAAGTGCAAGGCAATGTTATACCACTGTGACATAACCTAGTGCGCTAAGCAAACATTTGCTTATTTTATAGTTTGCATCAAGATTATTGTGGCCATAATCTAGAAGTTATGCCAATTTGTGAACGTGCCATGAAGTACATTGGATTAGTTAGAAAGTGGAGCTTGATCCATATAGCTACCCATGTTTATATGATCCTTCTACTCATGTGATCTCTTTAAGCAAACTACAAGAAAATGTAAGGTCAATTTGACATGAGATAGCGTGCTATGCCAAGTTACGGTAGTTTCATATGTTGCATCACGATCATTCTTACAATAATCTAGAAGTTATGTCAATTGGAAAAACCCTTTATTAACTTCTTTGGTGGAGTTATGAACTCGAGCTTGATTCTTAAACGTATCCATGTACATGTGGTCCTTTTACACATGTGATGTTTAACCCTAAGTGTAAAGCAATATAATGCCACTTTGACATAAAATAGTGCGCTAAGCCAACTTAGGGTAGTTTCGCAGGTTGCATCACGATCATTTTGGCCATAATCCAGGAGTTATGCCATTTTTTGAGCCGTCATGAACTACATTGGTTTAGTTAGAAAGTTGGGATAGATCCTTTTAGCTATCCATTTTCATATGTTCTATCTACACATGAGATCTATTGAAGCAAAGTGCAAGACAATGCACTGTCAATTTGAAATGAGATAGTGTCCTAAGCCAAGCTAGGATAGTTTCATATGTTGCATCACGATGACCATAATCTAGAAGCTTTGTTAACTGTAAAACCCTTCATGAACTACATTGGTTGTGTTACGAAATGGAGCTTGATTTATAAAATTGTCCATGTCCATGTGATCCTTTTACACATGTGATGTTTTTAGCTGAGTGCAAGGCAATGTTATACCGCTGTGACATAAACTAGTGCGCTAAGCAAACATTAGGTAGTTTTATAGTTTTCATCACGATTATTTTAGCCATAATCTAGAAGTTATGCTAATTTGTGAACGTGCCATGAACTACATTGGTTTAGTTAGAAAGTGGAGCTTGATCCATATAGCTACCCATGTTCATATGATCCTTCTACACATGTGATCTCTTTAAGCAAACTGCAAGAAAATGTAAGGTCAATTTGACATGAGATAGCGTGCTAAGCCAAGTTATGGTAGTTTCATATTGCATCACGATCATTCTTACCATAATCTAGAAGTTATGTCAATTGGAAAAACCCTTTATGAACTTTTTTGGTGGAGTTATGAACTCGAGCTTGATTCTAAAACGTATCCATGTACATGTGGTCCTTTTACACAAGTGATGTTTCAACCTAAGTGTAAAGCAATATAATGCCACTTTGACATAAAATAGTGCGCTAAGCCAACTTAGGGTAGTTTCGCAGGTTGCATCACGATCATTTTGGCCATAATCCAGGAGTTATGCCATTTTTTGAGCCGTCATGAACTACATTGGTTTAGTTAGAAAGTTGGGATAGATCCTTTTAGCTATCCATTTTCATATGTTCTATCTACACATGAGATCTATTGAAGCAAAGTGCAAGACAATGCACTGTCAATTTGAAATGAGATAGTGTCCTAAGCCAAGCTAGGATAGTTTCATATGTTGCATCACGATGACCATAATCTAGAAGCTTTGTTAACTGTAAAACCCTTCATGAACTACATTGGTTGTGTTACGAAATGGAGCTTGATTTATAAAATTGTCCATGTCCATGTGATCCTTTTACACATGTGATGTTTTTAGCTGAGTGCAAGGCAATGTTATACCGCTGTGACATAAACTAGTGCGCTAAGCAAACATTAGGTAGTTTTATAGTTTTCATCACGATTATTTTAGCCATAATCTAGAAGTTATGCTAATTTGTGAACGTGCCATGAACTACATTGGTTTAGTTAGAAAGTGGAGCTTGATCCATATAGCTACCCATGTTCATATGATCCTTCTACACATGTGATCTCTTTAAGCAAACTGCAAGAAAATGTAAGGTCAATTTGACATGAGATAGCGTGCTAAGCCAAGTTATGGTAGTTTCATATTGCATCACGATCATTCTTACCATAATCTAGAAGTTATGTCAATTGGAAAAACCCTTTATGAACTTTTTTGGTGGAGTTATGAACTCGAGCTTGATTCTAAAACGTATCCATGTACATGTGGTCCTTTTACACAAGTGATGTTTCAACCTAAGTGTAAAGCAATATAATGCCACTTTGACATAAAATAGTGCGCTAAGCCAACTTAGGGTATTTTTGCAGGTTGCATCACGATCATTCTGGCCATAATCTAGAAGTTATGCCATTTTGTGAGCCGTCATGAACTACATTGGTTTAGTTAGAAAGTTGGGATTGATCCTTTTAGCTATCCATTTTCATATGTTCTATCTACACATGAGATCTATTGAAGCAAAGTGCAAGACAATGCAATGTCAATTTGAAATGAGATAGTGTCCTAAGCCAAGTTAGGATAGTTTCATATGTTGCATCACGATGACCATAATCTAGAAGCTTTGTTAACTGTAAAACCCTTCATGAACTACATTGGTTGTGTTACGAAATGGAGCTTGATTTATAAAACTGTCCATGTCCATGTGATCCTTTTACACATGTGATGTTTTTAGCTGAGTGCAAGGCAATGTTATACCGCTGTGACATAAACTAGTGTGCTAAGCAAACATTTGGTTATTTTATAGTTTGCATCACGATTATTGTGGCAATAATCTAGAAGTTATGCCAATTTGTGAACGTGCCATGAACTACATTGGATTAGTTAGAAAGTGGAGCTTGATCCATATAGCTACCCATGTTCATATGATCCTTCTACACATGTGATCTCTTTAAGCAAAATGCAAGAAAATGTAAGGTCAATTTGACATGAGATAGCGTGCTAAGCCAAGTTACTATAGTTTCATATGTTGCATCACGATTATTCTTACCATAATCTAGAAGTTATGTCAAATGGAAAAACCCTTTATGAACTTCTTTGGTTGAGTTATGAACTCGAGCTTGATTCTAAAACGTATCCATGTACATGTGGTCCTTTTACACAAGTGATGTTTCAACCTAAGTGTAAAGCAATATAATGCCACTTTGACATAAAATAGTGCGCTAAGCCAACTTAAGGTATTTTCGCAGGTTGCAACACGATCATTCTGGCCATAATCTAGAAGTTATGCCATTTTGTGAGCCGTCATGAACTACATTGGTTTAGTTAGAAAGTTGGGATTGATCCTTTTAGCTATCCATTTTCATATGTTCTATCTACACATGAGATCTATTGAAGCAAAGTGCAAGACAATGCAATGTCAATTTGAAATGAGATAGTGTCCTAAGCCAAGTTAGGATAGTTTCATATGTTGCATCACGATGACCATAATCTAGAAGCTTTGTTAACTGTAAAACCCTTCATGAACTACATTGGTTGTGTTACAAAATGGAGCATGATTTACAAAACTGTCCATGTCCATGTGATCCTTTTACACATGTGATGTTTTTAGCTGAGTGCAAGGCAATGTTATACCGCTGTGACATAAACTAGTGCGCTAAGCAAACATTTGGTTATTTTATAGTTTGCATCACGATTATTGTGGCAATAATCTAGAAGTTATGCATATTTGTGAACGTGCCATGAACTACATTGGATTAGTTAGAAAGTGGAGCTTGATCCATATAGCTACCCATGTTCATATGATCCTTCTACACATGTGATCTCTTTAAGCAAACTACAAGAAAATGTAAGGTTAATTTGACATGAGATAGCGTGCTAAGCCAAGTTACGGTAGTTTCATATGTTGCATCACGATCATTCTTACCATAATCTAGAAGTTATATCAATTGGAAAAACCCTTTATGAACTTTTATGGTTGAGTTATGAACTCGAGCTTGATTCTTAAGCGTATCCATGTACATGTGGTCCTTTTACACATGTGATGTTTCAACCTAAGTGTAAAGCAATATAATGCCACTTTGACATAAAATAGTGCGCTAAGCCAACTTAGGGTATTTTCGCAGGTTGCATCACGATCATTCTGGCCATAATCTAGAAGTTATGCCATTTTGTGAGCCGTCATGAACTACATTGGTTTAGTTAGAAAGTTGGGATTGATCCTTTTAGCTATCCATTTTCATATGTTCTATCTACACATGAGATCTATTGAAGCAAAGTGCAAGACAATGCAATGTCAATTTGAAATGAGATAGTGTCCTAAGCCAAGTTAGGATAGTTTCATATGTTGCATCACGATGACCATAATCTAGAAGCTTTGTTAACTGTAAAACCCTTCATGAACTACATTGGTTGTGTTACGAAATGGAGCTTGATTTATAAAACTGTCCATGTCCATGTGATCCTTTTACACATGTGATGTTTTTAGCTGAGTGCAAGGCAATGTTATACCGCTGTGACATAAACTAGTGCGCTAAGCAAACATTTGGTTATTTTATAGTTTGCATCACGATTATTGTGGCAATAATCTAGAAGTTATGCCAATTTGTGAACGTGCCATGAACTACATTGGATTAGTTAGAAAGTGGAGCTTGATCCATATAGCTACCCATGTTCATATGATCCTTCTACACATGTGATCTCTTTAAGCAAAATGCAAGAAAATGTAAGGTCAATTTGACATGAGATAGCGTGCTAAGCCAAGTTACTGTAGTTTCATATGTTGCATCACGATCATTCTTACCATAATCTAGAAGTTATGTCAAATGGAAAAACCCTTTATGAACTTCTTTGGTTGAGTTATGAACTCGAGCTTGATTCTAAAACGTATCCATGTACATGTGGTCCTTTTACACAAGTGATGTTTCAACCTAAGTGTAAAGCAATATAATGCCACTTTGACATAAAATAGTGCGCTAAGCCAACTTAGGGTATTTTCGCAGGTTGCATCACGATCATTCTGGCCATAATCTAGAAGTTATGCCATTTTGTGAGCCGTCATGAACTACATTGGTTTAGTTAGAAAGTTGGGATTGATCCTTTTAGCTATCCATTTTCATATGTTCTATCTACACATGAGATCTATTGAAGCAAAGTGCAAGACAATGCAATGTCAATTTGAAATGAGATACTCTCCTAAGCCAAGTTAGGATAGTTTCATATGTTGCATCATGATGACCATAATCTAGAAGCTTTGTTAACTGTAAAACCCTTCATAAACTACATTAGTTGTGTTACGAAATGGAGCTTGATACTTATAACTATCCATGTCCATGTGATCCTTTTACACATGTGATGTTTTTAGCTAAGTGCAAGGCAATGTTATACCACTGTGACATAACCTAGTGCGCTAAGCAAACATTTGCTTATTTTATAGTTTGCATCAAGATTATTGTGGCCATAATCTAGAAGTTATGCCAATTTGTGAACGTGCCATGAACTACATTGGATTAGTTAGAAAGTGGAGCTTGATCCATATAGCTACCCATGTTTATATGATCCTTCTACTCATGTGATCTCTTTAAGCAAACTACAAGAAAATGTAAGGTCAATTTGACATGAGATAGCGTGCTAAGCCAAGTTACGGTAGTTTCATATGTTGCATCACGATCATTCTTACAATAATTCTCTCTCTCTC
>JAKUCM010008402.1:0-25419 GCA_023374145.1 Lepidium sativum
AACTGGCCGGCCCAATAGCCAAATTCCTACTTAATTTAATGTAGGTAGATCTAATTTAAAACCATTAAAGTTTTGATTGAAATATATAACCTGTAATAAAAACAATATTTAAGTTTTGTGTTATTATGAAAATAATTTAACTCATAGGAGATGAAAATGATTACTGGGCTGTGGATTATAATGGGCTTGAGTAAAAGGGCCATAATATCACTGATGGTAAGCCCAATGAGAAACAAACCAAAAACCATTAATGTGGATACAATCTTGTGGGAGAACCATTTACCAATTTCATCCTTCTTCGATCGTCATCCTCGACTCAAGTAATAGAAAACGTGAGAACCCTAATCTTTTATGCTCATAGTAGCAGACGAAGAATTAGATTACGGTATAAAGGGAAAGTAGGAATCAAAGGGAAGAAGAAGATGGCGGGGAGAGAAGTTCGAGAATACACAAATCTGTCTGACCCTAAAGGTGGAGACTTTGAATCGATATGATTTATTGGCAGATTTCGTTGGAGGTCAATATCGAAAACTCTTTTTGAGCTCTGTCTTGTTTCGTCTCTGTGTTGCAGATAAGAAATCAGGGAAAGGTAAGATAGATGATGAAGACGTCACCTTTCAACGGATGGTTGCAAAGGTTAGAGCTTCGCCCTCTTCTCTTTTATTTACCGGAATCTTCGTTTGAGTCATCTTGTTGTGAAGAATTTGTATGCAAGAGCTTATATTTGTGTATGTACATGTATATATAGGCTGATAGGCATTTGAATATGTAAAATTGCATGAAATTAAGTTTAATTGAGCTTTGTTGCAGTAAAGTAAAGTCATTTGATGATCGTTCAAGCTCCCTTTTCTTAGGTTCTCTAGCAGTAGATCAAATGTGTGGAACTATTAATTAGTTTAGCATTGTTGGTTATTGATGTTTGTTGTGTTCGATAATATTTTGGGACAAGACTTTTCTGATAACATGCCCCGGCAGGGATAACGGCCGCGCCATATTTTCTGGTTATTGCATACAGATGCAAGAGGTTGCTGGTGAACGTGGAGGCTATCTTCATGGACGAGGCGGTACCAAATTCTTTCCTTTTTTTATCATCTTTTGTAACTGTTTCATTGCCGTAATTCTTGGGTTTCTTGTAGCTTTAGACAGCGACGATTTACTTTATCTGAAAGAACAGATGGAGGCAGAGGAGGATGCAGAACGCCTTCTGAGACGTACTGAGAAACGGGCTTTTGCTGCCTTTAAAATATCCTTTCAATCACTATGCTATTCGGTATTAAGCTTGACTTATAGACATATGCCTGCCAAATCATTTTTTTAATCTTTCTTGACCATATATCACAAAGCTGCAACCCAAGCTGATTCATCTCCTGCATCTGTTCCCTTGTCACTTCGTGTTGAGCCCAAACCAAAGAGTGGTATCAGGTGGCATATTCCTCCGTTTCCACCTTATTCATACCATGAAAATGGTTTTCTCTCGCTGACCATCTTGTGTGTGTTTTCCAATCTCTAGGCAGCAAGATTTGCTTAAAAAAGTTGTCGAGATTAAACCTAAACGTCCAAAAGTCTCAACACAGTCAAGCCCAAGCTTATCTCCTCCTACTAGAAGTGATAGAGGTCCAACAGATGCTAAAGTTCACAGAAATAAAAAGAATAAAGAAGCTAATACAGTCGTGAAGAAAGTCGATAGACTAGAGGAGCAATCTGGAACAGACAGAAATGACAGTAAAACAATGGAAAGCAATGGGCAAGGCCAAAATGCTCTGAAAGGCTTGTTGGGATTAGCTTATGATAGTTCAGAAGAAGAAGACTGAGAGGAGTGATGAACCCTATATAAGGGTTTTTATCTCCTCTCGGTTTTCTCGCATTTTGTTTTGTCAACTCCAATAGTTATGTCTGGAAAGCTTACAAGAGTTTAGCTTTAGGATTCAATGTAGCTTTTACCATCTGGCCCTGTTTTTGTTGTAATTGTTGAAACCAAATGGGTTTGTTGGAGTTTGAAGCAGAGAATCTAATGAAGTATTTGTTTAATTCTACAGATTTCATCTAGCTCTGTTTCATATAGATATTTATGTATTCTGAATCTGAATTTTACTGAAGTGTTTATTTCGTTCTACAGAGTTGTTAGATGTGTGCAACTTTGGAGTTACCGCACTAATATACAAATTTGGAGTTACAAAAACAAATTGCTTGGTTTGCAATATGCATCAATAAAGAGATTTACAGAGGAGGAGATTGTGGATGTATTATGGAGTCCGAGTATCACTGTCTCGTCTGTTCAACTGGATTTTGAAGCCATTCACTAGACGAGCGGAAGGAAAGAAGGAGATACGATCTTCTTTAAGTTGTGTCCACCTAAAGCATGCAACAAGGATGAGTCAGATTTTGATTGATTTAGACAAACAAACCCAAGAAGCAGAACAGGTATTGACCTGTATGTGGTGATGAAGTAATGCAGAAAAAGAGCGATTTGAAGGCGAGCTAGTTCTGCTCCTGGACAAAACCGAGTTCCTCCACCAAATGGGCAATAGTAAGGGCTGGTTCTCCAATTCCTCTTTTGCTGTATTCACATTAATGAATGTTAATTTCCAGACTGATACAAGGTTTAGGAAGTAACGATTCAATGTAAAATGTAAAGTAAAACCTTAGTTTCAGGGTCAAGCCATCGCCAAGGATTGAAGGAGAGACTTTCCTTGTAGTAGCCCTCGTCTAAGTGCACTGCTGAGAGAAATGGAACCACGAAGCATCCCTTGGGAATAACATAATCTGCATACATCCAGAAAGAGTTAATTTTCAGACCATGTTTGATGTTCCTGCCAGCAATCACAGGCGTTATCAAGTACCACCTTTATATGAGACATCTTCTTTCGCCTCTCTCATGAGCCAGATCGCAATTCCCCCAAGTCTGAGTGTTTCATCTATTACCTGTTAAGAAATCAAGAAACTTTTTAATAAAGGTTTCTACTTTTTACCACCTGAAATCAAGCACATAAGTTTCCTAATTACTTACACATTGAGTGAAATCCATTGTTTTGTAATCTTGCCATGTTAGCTTTCCACCTGCAAGCTTATCGTGTTCCTCCTGCTCATATGCAAAATGTTTTAAAACAGAAGAGGAACTAAGTTGTTGTCTTTGAAGAGGCGTTATATGTAGTTATGTACCAAGAGTTGGGTCATGGCCTTCGGACAATGAGTGAGGAAGTAAACCGCAAACAACATTGTTTTCGCCGTCGTTTCATTTCCAGCAAACAGTAGATTGATGATAAAATCTGCCATGGATTCGTTTGGTAAGCTTTCTTCTTCGAGTAATCTTCCAAGTACACCATTCCCACCAGTATCTAATTCTGCTTTGTTCTGCGACCGCTTCTCTATCGTCTTGTTTATCTTGCTTATGATCTCCTTTCGTGCCTAAACAAGGAAACAAAAAAATCTCAACAAACCAGCTCTGAATCGGCAATAACAACTATAGAATCAGATGTGTAAAGTTTTATTCTGGTTTTTATTGTCCCTACCTTCATTGATTTGTGGTATGTGAAACCAGGCAAGTCTATAGGAACAGAGAGACATCCATCGACA
Organism: Lepidium sativum; assembly: GCA_023374145.1. Classification (NCBI taxonomy): domain Eukaryota; kingdom Viridiplantae; phylum Streptophyta; class Magnoliopsida; order Brassicales; family Brassicaceae; genus Lepidium; species Lepidium sativum. The sequence goes on from JAKUCM010008402.1 coordinate 3,574, forward strand.
AAATCAGAGAAAAGCTGAGACATTTCATTGACTTCTGATTCAGTCGACACTCCAAGGAGTTGGTTAACCATAAGATGAATCGCAACCTGAAACAGTAACAAACTAAGATCAGAAACCTCTCAAAGGCTTTCTTCTTCTTCATCATCATCAGCTTCATTTACTTGCCTTTCTGCAAACATCCTGGAGAAGAATGACATCACCGTCGTTGAAATTACTCAATGTCTGAAGCATAACCGCGGGAATATCCTCAAGAAAATGAGTTTTGAGCTTATCCTGACGCATCATGTTCGATGCAATTGAGTGAAGCCGTCTCTGTTGATCACCGTGCACTGTGATAATTCCATCTTTCCCGACCAAATCTCTGAAAGACTTTGGATAACTCGACTGAAACAGCTTGCCTTCGTTCTGCATTATGTACCGGTTAAAATCCGGGTCTGCTGATACCACTGCCCATTTCCCGAACAAACTACACGAGAATATCCTCCCATACCTAATTCAGAGAAATATAATCAGATTATAACAAAACAGAGCATAGAATTCAAAAACGATCAATAAAAAGATGTTTTTTTTTGGTTTTAGGGGAAAAGAAACGAACATTTTGATTTGTTTCTCGACGAAGCTTGAAGGATGAGAACCAGATACAGCATTGAGCCAAGCGAAGGTGTCTCCAATCAAAGGCCATCCTCTTCTTCCCGGAGGCAGCCTATGGAGCTCTCTTCTTTTTCCCGTGAGGAAGAAGAAGACAATGATTAAGGCAAGAAATGTGGTTGATGCAGCAGTAGCAGAGAGAAGCCAAAAGGATTTTCCTACAAATTCCGCCATTAAAATCAATTCCCCCTGTTGTTTCGGTCTCGGTGTGTGTGGAGAGTTCGTGGAGGAGTTTTATATACAGATTCTACAGCTAAGACTAGAGAACAAGTAAGCAGCAACTGACATAATAAAAATTTAAATTCAAAAAAGAAAAAGGAGTGATAATGTAAAAAAGAGAGAGAAGAGAGTCGTCGTTGTAGTATAGGGAGGTTGCTTTGACCTCAAGTAGCCTTTTTGGTTAACGTGATGGTGAAGGAATCATGAAGCTAAGGTCAAACTTTACGGAGCCACTAAAACTGAGTCAAAAATGTGTGGTTCAAAGCCACCTAATGGCTAATTAGGGCTCGATAATTCCTGAGCCGCATCAAAACTCACGCGTTTTAGACTCAAACGTGATCTCTTTTAGAGTTTTTAATTAGAGCATAAAACATTTAAATAATTTTACATGTTTCTTTTTATTCTTCATGAATTATAGACCTAAATATATTTTAATACAGAATAAATGGGTTTGGAGAATAATAAAAAAGAAGAAAGATGATTATTATAAAGACAATTGGCACAAAGAGACAGCAGAAGACAGCTAAGATAAACTTGGGTAAGAAAGCCTCCGGCTGACTCGGAGACTCCTGACTTGTTGCTCAATCATCAACGCTTCACTGTTTACACTTCACAACCATGCTACTCTTGTTTTATAATCAAGTTTTGAATTCAAGCTATTGTAGCTTCTTTTTTTTTTCCCCTTTTTTAGTGAGAATTATGTCGACCGGAAAATGTTTTCGTATTTTGTGTAACTATGTATACTAAAGTACAGATTTAAGAACTTTTTGTTATAGATCTAAGCTCATGGATTGTCCAAAAAACAATTATCTTCCATCATACATATTCCTAAGTACAAATCTATGACTTTGTTTTATCTAGGATTTTGTGTTAAAAGGTGTTAAAACTTTTTACGTAGATAAATTCTACGAGTTTGTAGTAATGCTATCCATAGATTGAGTTCGGTTCAATAAAAAAAATTAATTACCAAACTAAACCTGAATCTATATCGAATTAATTACTGGTGATATTATCAGCGATACTGTACATGATAGATAGACCTAGGTCATCTCGGTTAGGAAAAATTGAATAAATTAGGCAGACAAATATAATTTGGATGGTTTTGATGATAATTAGGTGGTTTAGGCGGTGACTAGTTGGTTTAGACATTTTATTAAATTCAATTTAAATCTTATATAAAACTAAAATTATATAAAAAAATTGTAAATTTATGCTAAATTTTTGATAATTATTTATTTTTTATCCTATTTAATACATAGAAATATTATTATTTAAGAACTGGTTAAACTGTTTAAAATAATATAGAAAGACGGTAAATGGAAAATCACTGTCCGACTAATGTCTAGTACTTTTCTAATACTGGTTGGCGATCAATTAAACAACATGCAAATAAGACTCAAAATTTATGGGCCAGTTTAAATGGAAACCCAGGAAATGTTAAGTATGGGTCCAGTAAGGTCCACTTTGCAAGTGATTCTTAATATGAATGATAACTACAAAATTTACAATTACCCTAACACCAAGTTGGTCATATAATGTTAACTTCTTAAAGAAACTTGATTCTACACTGAAAACGAAAGATTTGAAAAATTTCACACAAAGAAATCATTATAGGGCAGACAGTAGTTAATGCAATATTGCAAGCTGAACGATTATAGGTTTTTTTTTTTCACCAGAATTTGATTCTACATAATCGTTTTATGTTACGATTTCGATTTTATCAATTTAATTATTTTTCACTATAAAAATTACTTATAATTTTATTGGTATCTAGATCTATGGTCTAAAAAACAATTCTTTCAAATTGGAGATAAAATCTTCTAAACTTTTGACAACATGGAAATCCCACTAACAAACAAAATTGAAAATTCGTTACCACATATTTTGAGAAGCGAAAAAAAAACGTGTGTAAATAACAGAGGACAAAGACATAAAGGACGATATCAACTTCAATTATTGTTTGGTTAAAATTTATTTCAAGTGTTAGCATTTGTTTGATAAATTTACATATGATTATCTATTCACACCACAATCACAAAACTCTAAACCCAATGAAGACGCCTACTTTGTCTTTCATCATCCTCACCGTTCTATCGGCCGTCTTGACCGCAGCTGCACCAGCCAGTGCTGCACCAAGCCAAGTAGTCTTAGACGTAGCAGGACATCCGGTTCACTCCAATGTCCAATACTACATCATACCGGCCAAGACTGGAACCGGAGGTGGTCTTATTCCTTCAAGCAGAAACATAAACTCACAAGACTTTTGTCTGGATCTCGATATTGTCCAATCATCATCTCCTTTCGTCTCAGGCCTTCCTGTAACTTTCTCTCATCTCAACACCAAAACCAAACATGTCCAGCTCTCAACTAGTCTCAACCTCGAGTTTGATTCTACGGTTTGGTTATGTCCTGAATCCAAGGTGTGGAGAGTTGATCACTCTGTTCAACTAAGGAAGAGCTTTGTAAGCATTAATGGTGAGAAAGGTAAAGGTAATAGCTTGTTTCAGGTTCAACAAGATGGAGATGCTTACAAGCTTATGTATTGTCCGATTAGTAGCTCTACTGTTGCGTGTGTCAATGTTGGTTTGGAGGTTGATGGTCATGGAGTTCGACGTTTGGTTCTTAGCAATGATCAATCTTACTCTATCAAGTTTCAGAGGGCTTATGATGACTCAAACTCAAACTGTCATCTTAAGCCTCACTTAAGGATGTTCCCTTTTGTTTAAGTACATGTAATCTTCGTAAAATTGACACGAACTTGATGATGTTTGTGATAATACCAAGTTTTTAATGTAATAACCTACCGTTTATATGAAATAAAAACATACAACTATTGTATTTTTCATAATCTTATGAAGAGCTTAATGTAACAATTGTGTCTATGCATAACTTAGAAAACTGCATTTTTGGGTTGTTTGAATAGATTATAAACTTTTGGGGTGAAAAAAGATGAAGCGTGAAAGTATTTAATACTTGTTAATAACCCCAAAACTATGCTGTATTTTACTTTGGTGTCCCTCGCATATGGAAGTGATCGAATCAGGGCATCGACGAAGCGCCTGAGAGAGTTAATCCGGCGGCGCATGTGGGAGCTGGGAAAATGGGCGAGGAGGAAGCAAGTGATGGAGAAGATACGGTGGAGGAGATACGACGGATGAGTGGTTACGGCGGAGATGTGATCGTAGTCGGTGGGTTTCTGGTTTCGGATTCAGAATCAGAATCTGATTCTGATTTGGCTGCGGCGGAGATTATGATTCTATGGGCTATTCAAGGACCAACTTCTTTTGCTCCCAATGCCCTCGTTTCTCAGTCTTCTCTTGAGCTGCGTCTCGACGCTTGTGGTCACTCACTCTCTATTCTCCAGTCTCCTTGTTCATTGGTAACTCCTTAGCTTCTATGATTCAGTCGAATTTTCAGGATTCATCGTTTGATTGCGGTTATTACAATCAGTCTACGTTCTTTCGGATCCTTATTTATTCCTTTTGATGTAGTGAGGGTTTAGTTAAATCTCTATTGTAGCTAGGTTCCATTGTGGCTACCATCAAACTTTCATTGAAATGTTGCCAGACGATGTATTGTAATATATTCAAGTTGTGTTAAGTGGCTCAAGCACAACATTTAAGAAAGTGGTGAATTTGATTTCTCTTGCGTTGATCATGAAACCTATTTGGACTATCTGATGGGCATTTGTTGTGTATTATGAAGAACACGCCTGGAGTAACCGGTTCAGTGATGTGGGACAGTGGAGTGGTGTTAGGAAAGTTCTTAGAACATTCTGTTGACTCCAAAGATCTATCTTTTGAAGGCAAGAAAATCGTGGAGTTGGGTTCTGGTTGTGGCTTAGTTGGGTGAGCAAAAACCGCAAATCTTTCTCCTTTGTGACATTCCCGTTATCAAGACTCTGTGAAACATTTGTTGTTTCAGTTGTATCGCAGCGCTTTTGGGAGGAAATGTTGTCCTCACTGATCTTCCAGATAGACTGAAGCTTCTCAAGAAGAATATCCAAACCAATTTGCATCGCGGGAACACGCGAGGCTCTGCTAGTGTGCAGGAACTTGTTTGGGGAGATGACCCAGATCCAGATTTGATTGAACCATCCCCTGATTACGGTAGTCATCTCTGTTTCATCATCTCATAACCTTTTGATTTAGTACATACCATTAATTTGTTATGACACTTTTGTAGTATTAGGATCCGATGTTATATACAGTGAAGAAGGTGTTCACCATTTGGTAAAGACACTTGTGCAGCTTTGTGGCAACCAAACTACAATCTTCCTATCAGGAGAACTACGGAATGGTGAATCATTCTCTCGTCTGTTGCTTTCATTCACCTTATTTGACAAGAGTACATTGTCTAAACTATCTTGCTCCTTATTTTGTCAGATGCTGTTCTTGAGTTCTTTTTAGAATCCGCACTGAAACATTTCGCGATCGGACGTGTGGAACAAACACAATGGCATCCAGATTATCGTAGCCGTCGAGTAGTGCTTTACGTAATTGAGAAGAAGTCAAAGAGATGCCTCGCTGATGGCTCTGCGCTTAATCAGTGTTGTTAGCCATTGTAGGTTTGTTTTTTCTGAAAATGATAAAAGAAAATACCTTGGAAATTGAAATAGATCAAACCAAGCCAAGCTTAAAGTTTTAACGAATACCGAGTATATCGATATGGATGCTATAAAAGATTAGTAAAATATATTCCATCAAACCATGCTAGTCCATAACAACTACGTGAATTCCTTCTAAGAGGAGCAAAGGTAAAAACATGAATATTAAGAGCTAACAATAAACTACTAATTATCGCTGGGTATTTATATATGTAGCAATATCTCGTTTTAAAAGGGTTCTCTTACTGATTTGTTTAATGAGGACTCACTTTGAAATCCATACTTACCAAAACAAATTCTTTTAACAACAATTTTTCATTATGCGCTAAAGTATCAACTTTACTATTAAGCATACATGAGGAATCAAATGAATACAAAATGATTTAAAGAAGCCTCTTATCTATCGTATATATACTGAGAAGACGGATCACTCTTTTAATACATTTCATATAATATCTCACTAGCTCAAAACTATTTGTCGAAAAGCTAATATCCTCTGATAATAAACACATCATAACCCAAAATTACGTAAACTATATAGATTGTGTTAATTGGAAACTAAAATACTGAAAACTAAACCAAAATGATTTTTAACCAAATTACCCACTAGAGAAACGTGTCTAAACTATAGGAAGATATTTCTTATTCTTATCAAACTCTCAATATATTTATTCTTATTATATTCAGAGTTCAATGTTCACAAGCTAACGCTAGCTGAAAGCCGCCTCACATTGTCACCATTTTGAATTTATATAGATATAGTAATAATATCAGTGGGTAGCTCTATAAATAGTAGTACATTAACCAACATTTTCTTCATCTATTAAAAAAAAACACTAATCATCTCAAAATAACAACGATAACCAAACTATGAATGATGAATCCTAAGTTTTACTTCGTTCTTGCCTTCACTACAGTTCTAGCCGCGACCACTTATGGTGCGGTTGAAGACATCGACGGAGAGATCATATTCCGTGGCAGTTACTATGTTCTCCCTCTCATCCGTGGCCGAGGCGGTGGCGTTACTCTAGAAGGCCGTGGAGGCAAGCCATGTCCTTTCGATATCGTCCAAGAAGCTTCAGAAGTCGAGAGAGGGATTCCTGTCAAATTCTCCAACTGGAGGACTAAAGGTGCGTTTGTTCCTGAATCAGAGGACCTTAACATCGAAACAGATGTTGGAGCCACCATCTGTATCCAATCAACCTACTGGAAGGTGGGTGAGTTCGACAAGAAGAGGAAACAGTACTTCATTGTAGCTGGTCCTAAACCAGAAGGATCCGGAAAAGATTCGTTGAAGAGTTTCTTTAAGATTGTGAAATCTGGAGGTTTTGGTGCTTACAAGTTTGTGTTCTGTCCTCGTACTTGTGAATCTGCCAGTCCAAAATGTAGTGATGTTGGAATATTCGTTGATGAACTTGGCGTTAGGCGTTTGGCTTTAAGCGATAAGCCTTTCTTAGTTTTCTTTAAGAAAGCTAATACCACTGAAGTTTCGTCTAAGACTATGTGAGAGTTGACTTTAACAGAACAAAATAAGACAATGTGAGAGTTGTGAGAGGACAAATCTCTATCTTTACTTTGACTAAATAATCAAACCTCTATGTCATCTTCAGTATTACGTGTTGAATAAAAATATGATCTCTTTGTCTGTTTTCTATGTTTTGCTTTAATACGGTATTATTAAATGGGCCTGTTTTGGGCCCACGTGATTTGGATCGCTTCTATATACAAAAGCGTCCATAGAATAGAAGTTAATATTTACGTCATCGGTAAAAGTCAACCAGTTTGATATCACTGGACTTTAAAGTTCTGACCAAAATTTTCTCGCGATCCGTCAGATTCTTCCATTGACAAATCTAGTGGAAGACTCGAAAATGGCGGAAGCGATCAGCTCAGGTAAAATCCTTCTTTGTTTTCCTCAGAATTCTCAATTTTATCTGAAATTATTCCTTCTTGTATCTCGACATTTGTATGGAGAATCTGTGAGTGATTGTTGTGGAACTAAAATTCGCAATGGTTGGTTATTGATTTAGATCGAGCCTCTCTTGTATAGTAATTAAATACCACCAAAACCCTTGTGTATAATATCGTACCGTTGTTATGTGCAGAGGGTACGTTGGTGTCTGACAAATCCGCCAAAATCTTTGTTGCGGGTCATCGTGGCTTGGTTGGATCTGCAATAGTCCGCAAGCTTCAGCAACAGGGTTTCACCAATCTTGTTCTTAGAACACATGCCGAGCTTGATCTTACTCGTCAAGCTGATGTTGAATCCTTCTTTGCTAAAGAGAAGCCTATTTTTGTAATCCTAGCAGCAGCTAAAGTTGGTGGGATTCACGCCAACAACACTTATCCAGCTGATTTCATTGGTGTCAATCTACAGATCCAGACCAATGTGATTCACTCTGCTTATCAACATGGTGTGAAGAAGCTTCTCTTCCTTGGATCTTCCTGCATTTACCCCAAATTTGCTCCTCAGCCAATTCCTGAGTCTGCTTTGCTAACAGCATCTCTTGAACCAACCAATGAGTGGTACGCCATTGCCAAGATAGCAGGGATTAAGACTTGCCAGGCTTACAGGATCCAGCACAAATGGGATGCAATCTCTGGCATGCCTACTAATCTTTATGGTCCTAATGACAATTTCCACCCAGAGAATTCACATGTGCTTCCTGCTCTCATGAGGAGGTTCCATGAGGCAAAAATCAATGGAGCAGAGGAAGTTGTAGTGTGGGGGTACAGGTAGTCCATTGAGAGAGTTCTTGCACGTCGATGACTTGGCTGATGCTTGTGTATTCTTGTTGGATCGATACAGTGGATTGGAACATGTTAACATAGGAAGTGGTCAAGAAGTGACAATCAAAGAGTTGGCTGAGCTGGTGAAAGAAGTTGTCGGTTTTGAAGGGAAACTCGGATGGGATTCCACTAAACCAGATGGGACGCCGAGAAAACTCATGGATAGCTCAAAGCTCGCATCATTGGGTTGGACACCAAAGGTTTCTCTCAGAGATGGTCTCCGCCAAACTTATGATTGGTATTTGAAGAATGTGTGCAACTAATCGGTAAATGCTTTCTCATATTTACATTTACTCCTAGTTTCAGGTATATCACCTTATTACCACAATGTGGTTTAAGTTTCTTTGAGATTCAACAACTGCATTTTAGCTACATTGAGAGTTTACAGAAACTGGTTATAAATGTTTACTGTGTCAGATTATGTCCATGCTTTTGACGCTAATTTATTACATCCTATCTCGATAGTAAAACAATGAATTTCGGCCCAATGGGCTGAAAAGGCCTTTTAATAGTAGCGTTATTTATACAATGGACTATCTCTCGCTTCTTGACTTCACGGACCCACGCTCAAGTTCAGACACGAAGCTAATTTCAAATTACTGTAAATTGTAATAAACTCTTTACACAAAAGGGGGAAAATCCTCTATCGCCGGCGATTATGTCTTCTCTTCCGGTGCCGGAATCGGTTGTGAGCCACCGCTTCGCAGCCTTTCTTATCTGGCAGTCAATACTTTCATCGGCCATCTTCATCTTCTTCAACCTATTTCTCTTCTCCACTACTTCAGTCATTTCCTTTTTCTTCACTTTCCTCGTCTTCCATGCCTCACAGCTTTTCTTCTCCGTATCACTAGCTCTCATCTCTTCTCCCACCCCAGACTCTCCTCTTTCCCCTTTCCAATTTTCTCTCGGCCTTCTCCGTCACCTCTCGGATCCTGATTTTCGCCGCCGTGCTCGCGTATCCTTGCGCATTGTCCTCTTCGCCTCCGCTACTTCCCTCGCTGGATTCTGCTCCGCCGCTGTCTTTTGCTTGTCTAGTAATTCGATCGGAGCTGTTGGAAGAATAGGGTTTAGAGGATTTGTGACTGGATTGCTTTACGCCGTACTTTTCGTCCTCAAACAAAGATGGGTTTTGGAGTTTCCCATCATTCAGGTTCAAATAAGGACCTTCTGAATCTCTGCGGCTTGATTTATTGGTAAAATTTCATTAATTTATGTCTTTAGCTGATTCTAAGTTGTGTTATCCAAACAGCGTCCACCGTTCTTCAGCTTCAAGATTGGTCTTCCTTCGGCTCTAACTCAAGCTCTGAAGCTCTCAGGTGTTCTTTATGTGCTGTCAACGATAATGCTCTTTTGTCTGCTAGACTGGTCGGGTGGGCTTGTCTCTGTGTCGAGATTCTTGGGTGAGCAGGTTATATCTTATGCTGGCAGTTTCTGTCTAATTCTCTCTTGGGAAGTGACTTACCATATACATCAGGTTAGTTATGTTGTCTATTTTAATATTCATCGATGGATGTACTTGGTTGGTGAAATAACAGTTAAGATTGGTGGTATACTAGGGTGGTGTACTAGTGTTTAGTATATCATCATCACTATTTAACTTTTTAGTGAGGTTAGTCGAGGTTGTATAGGAGTTAGAACTTATCATTACTAGAATGATACAAAAATCAACTGAAATGCAACGGCAAGTTAGCTGTGGAAGCCCATGTCAAGGTGTATCTGTATTCTGTGTATGTGGATCTGGTTAAATATATCTCATGGAAATTTGCATTAATATGCATAAATTGTTTACTTTTCTTGGAAAGCTGAACTATTCTTGCCTGAACACTCTGAAGGGTTCATCTGTGAGCTCTGTTCTGTGTATTACTTGTTACGTTATTAAAGAATCTATAAACATTAACTACTTTTACAGGCTCTATAAACAAAAGAGGTTAGTCACAATTTTCATTTTATTTTCTAGGTTCTACACACCAAACGGTTCTGTTTTGCTCCTCCAAAAGGATCTGCTGCAGCAGAAACGAATCCCAGCGAGCCTCTTCTTGCTGCTTTAGAAGGGAGTTCTCCAGGTTCCCTCGAGCAGTTCCTTGCATACCTTGATCTCTACATGGTATCTCAGAATAATGTTGATACATGGCGTCGTGCTGCCTTCTTTGAGGAGTCCACAGAGACTTACAAGAGAGTAATCACTCTGTGTTTGAGGCCTTTAGAAGAGCTCGCCTCCAAGTTGTCTTCTGGGCTAGACACATTTACTGAAAAAGGCTATCAGACACCACTCCAGCCACCAACTGAGTCATATATTGATCCTAAATTTGGGGAATCGCTTAAGTCTTTCCAGGTAAAGCATAACTCAAAACTTCAGCCCTTTCAAATGTGATGATATCTTCAGGTAATCAAAATTTGTTTGGTCTGTATCTTATGACTGCAGCTATATGCGTGGTGTGCTCAAACAACTGCATCCCTGACTTCAATCTCTCACAAGGAAGACAGGCTTGGAGTAGCACAATTGTCTGGTGGGAATGCTGATGTTGTCTCAACGCTTCTATCACTTTTGCTAGCTATTGAAACGTTTATGGGGAAGAAGATTAATCTTCAATCCCCTCAACAACTAATGGGACCTGCTAGTATCAAATGGGCGACCTCAAGTATGGTCAGAAAAGACGTTAAACCCATCAAAAGGAGTATTGGGGCAATGTACCCATACGCATATGCAGCTACAGATGTTTTGAGGATTTCAATATACCAGATTCTTTCTACATTCCGTGATGAAATGATCAACAGTGACAGAGCCGGCCTTCTTGGTAGAGATTGGATTGGTAACAAGAAACCACCTTTTGGAACAACAGAGATGTTGCTGCAAAAGCTTAAGCTCTTCCTCGAGTTCCAAGCTTGAAGAAAGTACCTTGATGAAATACGGTATGCTGGTTCTTAAAGTCAAATTCCGAACAAGTAATTCATGAGATGGTAAAAGAAATGTAGTGTAGTGTTTTTGTTACCTGATATTGTATTGAAAATGAAATCCCTCGATTTTTCAGAACTTTTGGATGAATCTTCTTTTTAGTGAACTAAAAAACTACACAGCATTTTGCATTTTGAAATTACATCAATTTTGCTGAAGTCTGTAATGTGTTTGTTTGGCTGTGCTTACAACGTTGTAATTTGAAAGAGTTCCAATAAACAAGGCATTCTGAAATGGGCCAGGAGAAGGCCCATGGTAAAGAAAAAGAACCGGTTAATCGTAAAATCGAACGGCTGAGAGAGCTTTAAATTTAAAGGAAGGCGAGATCTTGACCGTTAGATGGTGGTTTAGAATAATAATTGTATGGGTGTTAAAGCTAAGATTGGCTACACATCGCATTTACTTAAAGAGCAAAAACCCTCTTGCGCCGCTTGGATCTCTTCCTCTCTGTCTCTTTCATTTTCTTTCTTATCTTGTTATACCTCTTCGACTAAGCAAGAACCCTAGAAATCAATTATCAAGGTAAACCCTCATGCAATATTATTCTTCATCCTTTTCATCTCGTGAAAATGGAATCCATTATCTCCTCAGTGATTTTCTTGTTTAGCTGAAGTGGTCAAGATCAATTTTTTTTGTGTTTTTTTTTATTCTTCTTCTCTCGATTCATATGGTTTCTTCATTGATTCTAGAGATAGTGTCTTTGCTTACTGATTATATTGTTTTATTACTGCTTGTTGTAAAGTTAAAAGTAGTGTCTAATCGACTGTGCACTAATCCTATCGTGTTCAATTTGCGGGTTGTGACTTATGAACACTACACCTAACTAGTTCTCATTTTGGTATTAGAATTAGTTTTTTAGTGTGTGCCGAATGATTGAGTGAAGAATAGGTATATGTATATTATTATTATAATATAGATTTGTTGGGGTAAATGGTTTCAAGCTTTGTGTGTTTTTGAAACACAGATGAATAGGGAGAAGTTGATGAAGATGGCAAACACTGTCCGCACTGGCGGAAAGGGAACAGTAAGAAGGTTTGTATACTGAATTTCTGATTATTTTTTTCACCATTCTCGTGTTTGATTGATGGGCTCTTAAAAAGATTTTGACTTTCATTACAGAAAGAAGAAGGCTGTTCACAAGACCACAACAACCGATGACAAGAGGCTTCAGAGCACTCTTAAGAGAGTTGGAGTGAATTCCATTCCCGCCATTGAAGAAGTTAACATCTTTAAAGATGATGTAGTGATTCAGTTCATTAACCCTAAAGGTAAAAGTCCAATTTTTTGCCTTTTTTGAATCTCTGAGATTCAATCATAAACCACTTTGTCTCGGTTGTATGTAAATCCCCACCCTTCACCCCCACCGGGCTCTTTCTCTTTGGGGTCTAATTTTCTTTCTATCTGACAGGACAAACTAATAGGAAGAGATGGTTCTTTCATTGCATTGATAGAAGTCTAACTAGAAAAGAAATTGTGGCAAAAACTCTAGTGTATTAATGGTTGTTGTGTGTCTGTTTCAATGTTGATATTTAACAGTTCAAGCTTCAATTGCTGCTAACACATGGGTTGTGAGCGGTACACCACAGACTAAAAGTAAGTGTTGTATCCACTTTGATGATTCAATACCCTTCTCGGTTTACGCCTAGTCTAATCTTAATGTCTGAATTTTCTTGCAGAATTGCAAGACATTCTTCCTCAAATTATCAGCCAACTCGGTATGCACCTTTCTTATTGATATCCTTTCTGACACCAATGATTCATTATAAATTTACTGATTTTGCTTGATTTTGGTAATCTCAGGACCAGATAACTTGGACAATCTGAAGAAGCTAGCAGAGCAATTCCAGAAACAGGCTCCAGGTGCAGGTGATGTCCCAGCAACGATCCAAGAAGAGGACGATGATGATGTCCCTGACCTTGTAGTCGGAGAGACTTTCGAGACTCCTGCTGCTGAAGAGGCGCCCAAAGCTGCTGCTTCTTAGAGGAGGAAGAAGAAGAGCTCACCTTACAAAGCCCATCATAAATGTTTTGTTGCTCGACCTTTTTTGAGCACCGTCAGATTCTTGTTTTTTCTAATGCTTGTCAACAGAAACACTTGGTTTTATCGTTACTTTATGCTCTTTGGTCCGAACAGCAATTTTCCTTCTATTAAGGTTAGATCGCTTTTTGTTTACCTGTTCAAATGAGTTCTGTGTTGTCTCTATTTTAAAAACTTCTTACTCATTCATGGTTTTGTGTCTTGAAACTTTAACGGATTCTTAAAACAGAGTAATCAACAGTTTTGTTCATTAAAATGGAAATTCGAAAGACATCACATAGTTTCCAATTATTGGATGTAAAATATTCCATACAAAAACATCAATTGTAAATGCAATTAAGTTATCAAGACCGTTTCGTTCTCCAACTTTTCAGCTTTTCCTTGCTGCGTTAGCGTTTCATAAAGCGGTGCGTTTCGCGTTTCTCTTAGCCAGATACTCATAGCCCCACTCAACACAGACACAATGCCAAACACAAGAAACGACATCATTGGGCTTTCTCTTCCCAACGCAACTAGTAACGGTGCTGCAGAAGCTCCTAACATAAACGCTTGACGCAGAAGCGAAACCGCAAAGTTCCTCACGTTTGTTGGGAAGAGCTCCACAGAGTATACATACATAACATCGTAAGCCGTCGAGGACGCCATAAACCCAACCGCTTCAATCGCAAGCTGTAACCATTTGGCAATTGGTATTGCACGTGTCACTCGTTGGAGTGAGAGCACCGCACAGAGTAGGCAGGTGACTCCCGCGAGGTATGATGAATTTGAGAAGAGTGGACGGCGGTTCATGACTCCAAGGAGGTAACTTCCGATGAAAACCGCCGGAAACTCCATCAGAGCATTAACAGCAACGGTTAGATAAAGATTGAAGTTAAGATTCTCTGCATTTAGTTGAATTCCGTAGTAAACAAAACCACTTCCAAATCCAGCCATCATAACAATTATCATTCTTTTCACTGCCCATTTAGTTTTCCAAAACTTCTCTGATGATGAAGTTTGATTATTTCTCTCTGGAATTGGATCGACTAGGCTAAGATCAGTCGGAAGTTGTTTACCGTTACGTCTAGCCAGTTGTTTCAAGACCACCATAGCTTCTTTGTTACGTCCCTTAACTAGAAGCCATCGAGGAGACTCATAGGCAAAGGGCAAGAGACAAATTGCGTAACCAAGAGGAAGAAATGATATGATTCTGTAAAGGTTTCTCCATGACTTTCTTTCCAAATAAGCCATGAGTGGCAGAGATAGAAAACCTAACGTGAAGAAGAAGAAGCCGTATTGCCCTACTTGACCTCGCCATTTTTTGCCGACGATCTCGGTGGCAAGAACGATACAACAAGACCCGATTCCTGACCTGAAAAACCCGTTTGCGAAACGCAAGAACGCATAAACCCAAACGTTTGGGGAAAAGGAGATAGCAAAGGCCGTTACAAACGTTAATACACAAGAGAGTAACAATGTCTTTTTCCGACCAAACCATGAATCAGCAAGATATCCATAAACACCAGAACCTGCAACAACAAAAGAATCATGTAAATAACTGGTTTTCGGTATTAGTAATCGCTATAAATTAATAAAATTTCATAGTATGAACGTTATTAATTTATAGAAGTTCGACTGTACCGAAAAGAGATCCGATGAAAAAAAGAGTGGAAGGAAGAGCCACAAGAAATTTATGTTGACATATAAGATTCCACTCAGAAACAACAGTATCACTCTTTCCACCGATCCACTCCCATTCTCCGGTGGACAATCCACACAATGATGAGCCTCCGACGATGGCGCCTGTTGCGATAATCCTCGCAGCAGGCTGAGCGTCGGAGAAAATGGAAACAAGAGTGGTCTGAGCATCAAAGATCCAAGCAATAGAAACCAAGACAGCATGCAAAATTTGAGCAAACCCAAGTGGTCCAATGTGTTGCTCGATCACCTCGTCAACAGTGAGTGCGTATGGACTATTTGTTTGGTGTTGAGGCCTTGTTGCTTCTCCTTTCTCTGATGCTGATGAATCATTTGATATGTTTGGTGTCGTCTCCATGACCTTTGGAACCTCTTTTCTTGAAGCTTCCATCTTGTGTTTTTGGCTATGTTGTTTCAGGTGGAAATATTTTTGTTTTAAATTTAGGTTTATGATATTGATATGTCCTTATTTAGCGACTATATATATATACATAGCCGAGTGCTTCTGTAACCAAGTAATTCACTATCGAATAAACAATCTAATATGAAGTGATTGTGGATAATGAGTCATTAAAACTTTCGCATATCAATAATCAAACTTTTCCTTTTTTATATACTATTTTTCTATTTTACGTGTTGCAACTTATTGGTATAAGTTCATATCATTTTTCTTGTTGAAAATTGATAAAAAAACTATCCATAACACACACCTTATTACACAAAGTACTATTTTTAAAATCAAAGTCTAGTAGAAAAAACTACAAAGATAACATTTAACCGTTTAACGAAAAATATTAATTTTCTCAATTGTAAATTGTATTCAAACCTTTCCTAAAAAAACTTTGTATTCAAATAAGTCTTGAAAGAAAGAAAAGTTAGCACAGAAAAATAATTACTTTTAATGTGGGAGTGATGCATTAAAATTAATGTAACTCTCTTTCTTTCCCCCAATTTTTGTCTAGTTTGCTTTTACAATTTTGTCTACTAATGTAACTCATTCTCATTTTTGCAACAAGTGTAACTCTTTTAGTTCCCAAAAATTTTAAAATACTGAAAAAGATAAAATAAACGACAAAACATACGGTTAGCATTCTTGAAGATGACGATAATATATATAAATATGATGAATGAAGACAACATATAGCTAAAATTATGTGTAACCAATGCATGTGGATTCCGAAACTCAAATGGGTTCATACTTGTTAAACATTGTTTTCATCGTGATTTTAGAAGTTCGGTTATTTGTATTGGTTTTCTGGCCGAATTAATACATTTAAACTAGTTTAAAGTTGCAAGAAAGGCTTTGTAAGAGAAGGTATTCATCCGTAAGTAGTTGAGTGTTACGTATTGCACACACACTCTTCACAATATAAATATATGTGGTTCCATCATTATTTATACTTGATGATCTCTTTACAAAAAGTAAATAGTGTTTGAGAAATTTAAGCCAAGCATCAAACTTCTCTATTGAGTAATGAATCATACTCTTATTTATTTGACTGACGATCTATTTCCCCAATCTTTAGACTTATTTTTATTTATCCACAAATTGGAAGTTGACCAATCTTTAATTTTACCCGAACTAACAAAAATACTTATTGTTGAAGATTAATATTTATTCTTTTGTTAGTTCGGGTAGAGAAACAATTTTCGGTTTATGAATAAATAGGAAAAATCCAAACACTAGGGGTTTTTGAT
Source organism: Lepidium sativum (assembly GCA_023374145.1). Classification (NCBI taxonomy): domain Eukaryota; kingdom Viridiplantae; phylum Streptophyta; class Magnoliopsida; order Brassicales; family Brassicaceae; genus Lepidium; species Lepidium sativum. Next base: position 20,203 of record JAKUCM010008402.1, read on the forward strand.
GTTATATATGATATTACAAAAAAAAAATTAAAGTCTGATTTAAACATTTGAAAATTGGGTTAATTAATTTTATGGGACTTTTGATTTATGTTAATTACAAATATCTTACCAGATTTTATTTCTGGGACTTTTGGAATTTTTTTTTCATAAAAATTTTGTTAAAGTAAATATAGAAATAAATAGAACTAACGGTCACACGTTTCCTTTTTATCAACTTAACTAATTCATTGTAAAAGAAAAAGAGAATCAGTGATCTAGTATAAAGATTACGAACGACTGACTTCTAAAAAGTTATTTGACACTACAGACAAGAAAATCAACTTCGTAGTTGAGACTCCTCGGTATCAAAATAATGAAAAACTGGCTGAAGAGACTTCTTAGTCTTGTGTAATCTTCAAAGTATGGTAGGAAGATTGGTCAATCATCTCGGTCCTTTAGCATCTTCAAAACTTTTACACAATCAGTTGTGGAATCGACTTCCTTAGTCTAGAAGTTAATAAGGCTCACCATCACCCACAACAAGGCTTCCCTCTCTTCTCCGGATTCATGGCACTCTCATACTCACCATTTTCCCCATTAGTCTTGATGTTATATTTGATATTACCAAAAAAAAAATTAAAGTCTGATTTAAACATTTGAAAATTGGGTTAATTAATTTTCTGAGACTTTTGGTTCAAGTTAATTACAAATATTTTACCAGATTTTATTTCTGGGACTTTTGGAATTTTTTTTTCATAAAATTTTTGTTAAAGTAAATATAAAAATAAATAGAACTAACAGTCACACGTTGTCTTTTTTATCAACTTAACTAATTCATTGTAAGAGAAAAAGAGAATCAATGCTCTAGTATAGAGATTACGAACGACTGACTTCTAAAAAGTTATTTGACACTACAAACAAGAAAATCAGCTTCGTAGTTGAGACTCATCAGTATCAAAATAATGAAAAACTGCCTGAAGAGACTTCTTAGTCTTGTGCAATCTTCAAAGTATGGTAGGAAGATTGGTCAATCATCTCGGTCCTTTAGCATCTTCAAAACTTTTACACAATGAGTTGTGGAATCGACTTCCTTAGTCTAGAGGTTAATAAGGCCCACCATCACCCACAACAAGGCTTCCCTCTCTTCTCCGGATTGGTATCTGAAGCCATAATCCACGACCACCCATAATCATACAAGGGAGGTGTATCGACCTCTCGGTTTCGTGTCTGTCAGCCAAGTCATTCTTCTTCGCACACACATGCAGAGAATCATCAAGACCAACAAAACATAGCCACAATTTAGTGACTAACAATATAGCCTCACATCCAAGACAAGAAAACACACAAAGCACCTCTAGGATGTTGCACATCTTGCGTAGAGGCACAAAAATGTGCCACGACTTCACGATCGAATGAAGACAAAGCCTTCCAAATCTCTGGTGAAGTGTTATCACCCACATCAAGCTGGGGCTTAATAAAGTCTCCGTTAGTGATGTTCAAGCGGTCTAGGGTTTCCACATGTTTGGCTTCATCTCCGAGCACTCTTTTTTTCTTGAAAACTCGTTTGTCTCCTACATGCTCGTGTAATTTGAGAGCTAGACACAAATAGTTGTACGAAATAAATCTCTTTATTCATCGGTTCCAATGCCTTTTATATGGAAATACATGAACAACAAAAATGAAAATAACACACACACGACTTGAACAGACACACGACTTGACTACACACGACTTGACTCAACTAGCTCAACTAGTTCCACCAATAGCTACAAAATAGGAAACATAACTTGACTCCTTCAGACCAAAGGAATCGGTCTAAGATCATTATTCAAATAACAAATGTTGACTCAACAATCCCTCCCTTGAACTGAACTTAATTAAGAGTCATAGTTCACAATGCTCAACCCAAACACTTCTCTGATTCGTTGGAATGATGCCATCTTCAATGGCTTAGTCATGATATCGGCCAACTGCTCCTCTGTGCTGCAATGAATCAACTCCACAACTCCTTCCTTAGTTAGTTCTCTGAGAAAGTGATAACGAACCCTTATATGTTTTGACTTCCCGTGCATGACTGCATTTCTTAACAACTTGATAGTGGATGTGTTGTCACAAAACAAAGTCATCTGCTCCTCTTGTGCATAACCAATTTCTTTCAATATTCTCTTCATCCAGATAGCTTGACATGCACAGGTGGCTGCTGCTACATACTATGCCTTGGTTGATGACAATGTCACGATCGGTTGATTCCTGGATGACCAAGCTACCGCCCCTCCACTAAATAGAAATACATAACCGGATGTGCTCTTACAATCGTCTATATCCCCCGTATAATCATTGTCAGTGTAACCCAAGAGATCCCCATTTCCTCCTCTTCCAAACCATATTCCAAACTCTAGTGTTCCCTTTAAGTACCTCATGATTCTCTTTGCTGTAGCTAAATGTAAATCTGTTGGATTTGCCATAATACGAGAAATGAGACATACCACAAATTGAGATATGGTCTTGTGGCTGTGAGATACACCAAGTTCCCCACCATCTGCTTGTAAAAAGTTGAGTCCACCTTTACTCCAGCCTCATCTCGTCCAACCTTCTGTCTAGAAACAATCGGACTACAAACAGAGTTGTAATTCTGCATCTCGAATCTCTCAATCAGCTTTACAGCATACTTCCTCTGACATATAAAGATCCCATCAGATTTTTGAATCACTTCAATGCCAAGAAAATACCTCATCATTCCCAAGTCTGTCATGTCGAACTCATCCTTCATGGACTTCTTGAACTTACTCAACATTTCTTCATCATCACTAGTGAACAAGAGATCATCAACGTAAATGCTTACGATTAGGACTTTACCTTCCTTTCTTTTGATGAACAATGTTTGTTCACTAGGGTTGTTCTCAAAGCCTTCTTTGATGAAGTAAGACTCAATACGACTAAACCAGGCTCTAGGTGCCTGTTTTAATCCGAATAGAGCCTTGTGAAGCTTGTAAGCCATTCCCACAAACACCTTCTCCTGTAATTATCCATGTAAGAACGCAGACTTTACATCGAGTTGATAGATCCCCCACCCCTTTTGTGCTGCAACTGCGATGATCAATCTCATTGTATCCATCCTGGCTACAGGTGCAAACACTTCGGTGAAATCAACTCCGTATTCTTGCACATATCCCTTAACCACCAGACGAGCCTTGAACTTGTCCACTTCTCCTTTCTTATTCAACTTAGTTTTGTAAATCCACTTGACTTCAATTGTTTTTGCACCCGCTGGAAGTGTAGTTAGCGACCATGTATGATTTCTTTCAATGGAGAGTATCTCTGCATCCATTGTTTGTTTCCAGTGAGGATATTTTGTTGCTTCTGCAAAACTGGTTGGATCTGCTATGACCATAAAGGCGAAATTCTCAATGTCGACTCTGGCCATATTTGCTTCTTCCTCAGTGTCAAAAATCTCCTCTCCTGTGACATAATCCGCAAACAAAACTGGAGCTCTTCTAATTCTGCTTGTTGTCGGTACTGTTGCATTCTGGGAAGGAACATCAACGTTTTCTTCTTCTTCTTCTTCTCCCTCCTTCCCTGTTTCTGCAACAGTCTCATCTAATATTTCTACAACCTCATAATCATCTTCCCATTCAAGTTTTGCATCTGCTTCATTAATGTAACCAGAATCTTCCCAATTCCACTTCTTATCTTCCTCAAATATCACATATCTGCTGATGTGAACCTTCTTTAGCACTGGATCGAACATCTTAAAGGCTTTGGATTTACTACTAAAGCCCAACATGACGCACTTGATGCTTTTGTCGTCAAGTTTGCTTCTCTTAACATCAGGGATGTGAACATACCCGATGCCTCCAAACACTCTAAAATGCTCCACTGATGGCTTTTTTCACTCCACACCTCTTCAGGTGTCATATTTCTTACAATGACTGTAGGAGAACGATTGAGAACGTGATTCAGCCACTGCACAGCATCTGGCCAGAATGCTTTTGGCACTTCTTTCTCTAGTAACGCTGCTCTTACCATATTCATGATTGTGCGATTTTTGCGTTCAGCAACGCCATTTTGCTAAGGCGTGAAAGTTGTAGTCAACTGCCTTTTGATTCCTTGCTCTCTGCAGAAGTCCTTGAACTCATTCGAATTGTATTCTCCACCTCTGTCCGTTCTCAAACATTTGATGACCAGACTAGTTAGTTTCTCCACAAACGCTTTGAAGGTTTTGAAGTGATGAAATGCTTACGACTTTTCCAAAACAAAGTAAATCCAAGTCTTTCTTGAAAAATCATCAATAAAGCTTATCAGGTACCTTATTTTACTGTTCGATGGTGGACTGATCGGACCGCATAGATCAGAGTGAATGAGCTCCAGTTTCTCGGTGGCTCTCCACTTGCTCTGTTTCGGAAAAGGAACCCGGTGATGTTTTCCTTTGACGCATGCCTCACACATGACTTTCACATCACCAATATCAGGTAGACCCACGACCATCTCTTTACTGCATAATGTGTGGAGTCCTTTGTAGCTGAGATGTCTGTATCGATGATGCCACAACTCTGCCTTGTCTGAGACATTGATTTGCAAGCATCTTTCTTCTTTGGTCTTCTCATTCATTTCCCCCAAGAGAATGAACATTCGGTTTGAGCTCATCACAGATTCTACAATTTTTCCTCTTGTGGGATGGAAAACACAGCAGGTCTTCCGATCTCCTCCCCCTTTGAACAGTACATCTAGACCTCGTTCTTGGAGTTGTCCAATACTTAGCAAATTGTTCTTTAGTTCCGGTACATAATAGACATCATTGATCACATAACTTACTCCTTTAAGAGTGATCTTTACCACCCCTTTGCCACCAACCATCATCTTATGGTTGTTTCCGAGTTTCACATTGTGTGTGAAACTCGTATCCAGGCTCGAAAACATGTTGTTTTCCCCACACATGTGGTTTGAACAGCCCGAATCCACAAACCAAGCGTCGCTCCTCTTTGTTCTGCAAAGCTCTATGTATACCATCAATCGAACCTCCTCTTTCTTCTCCAATTCTGCATAGTTTGCTCCATTTAATTCATCTGGATATTCATACACAAAATGTCTCAGTTTGTGGCAGTTGTAACATTCAATGGTTGCTTTGTTAAACGAACGACCTCTGCCTCCGTCTCGTCCCTTGTAAGAGCCTCTCCCTCGCCCTCTGACACTGAGAGCTTGATCTTCTTCTTCATGGTGCGGTTTCCTGAACTTCTTCTC
>JAKUCM010008403.1:0-10365 GCA_023374145.1 Lepidium sativum
TACCAGAATACTCTAAATGTTTTTGATAAAATATCCTAAAATCTCATGTATGTTTATATGTATTCATGTCAGTCAGGTACTTATTCGATTACCAATTCGTTTGGGGTATTACTCAATACCCACATGCATAGGAAAAAAGGATCCATCCAAATTTTTTTTTGTTTCGGGTACTACCCGATATTGATTATTTAACATCGGCTTTGGTTCAGGTTTTTATTTCTCCGTATTTTGTCAAGGCCTAGAGTGAACCAATTCTACCTGAAGGAAAAAAAGTCAATGAAGACATAAAGAAAAAAAAGAAAAGAAACAATACCACGTGGATATTGGGTGGAAAATCTCATTAAAACACTTGACTTTGCTCATATTTTTGAGCATGTGAAATCTCGACTGATGATAATGAATCTTGTGGTGACAATATACTTTGATGCATGACAATATAGGGTTTTGGGACAAAAGCATGTGGGTATTGGCTGGATAATCTCATTAAAACACTTGACTTAGCTCATATTCTTGAGCATGTGAGAGTTTGGCAGAACATAATGAATTTTGTGGTGACAATGTACTTTGATGCATGACAATATAGGAGTTTGGCACAAAAAGAATTATTGATACAAATATAAAAGTTGTACGGTTTTCTAAATAATATTATAATTTAAAACTATTATGATGAATTAATTATATTAAATATTAAGATTGAATAGTTAAAATAAAATTATACAATAAATTATTTATACAACATTTAAAATATATAATTAATATAATTATTTATAATCTAAAAAATCAAGAATATTTAAACTATATGAGATAAGAACGGTTAAATTTTTTATCAAAAACTAGATCAATATGATTTTATCCCTAGCATAAATTTCATTATTACCTACTGCTTTTGGTGGGAGGAGTCGAGTCCTTAATGCCAAAGTCAATTAGCTGAAATCGTAACTAGTTCTCGACATAAAACTGGATACCCAGAAATTCAAATATTACATTAACTAATAACTAGTCTAGTCTTCCTAATCCTAATAGAGTTAAATTTACTAACCCAATTAATCATACACTAAATAAGTTTCCTTGTGCCAACAGTGCTGGTTCATGCCATGCCAGATTTTGATACATTGTAACTAGCAAAATGACAGTAACAAAGTTGAATTTGAAAGGATTTCATACCTTATATTATTAGAATATGGAGATTATGAAATGTTACAAATATAGTAAAAAACTAAATGCAAATAAAAAATTTAACAAAATTTAGATGAAATTTATTTTAAACAACTAAAAATAATATTTATTGGATATAATATTTTGCTATAAATACATGAAATTTTCATACGGTAGACATCAATAACTCTCTCTCTCTCTTTCTCTCTCTCTCTCTCTCCCTCTCTTTCTCTCAGTCTCAAATATCACGAAACTGGCTAAGAAAAGTAAAGGTCAATATAACTAACCTTCAAGTTACTTTAAAAAAAAGAAAAGCTTGGTTTTCAAAAAGGCTAGTGAACTATGCACATTTTGTGCTCTAGAGATCGCTATAATTTTATGTTCCTCTTGTCAAAACCTTTTCTCTTTTGATCATGCAAATGATAAAACTATGATTAATCGACTCCTAAACAATAACCCTTTACCACTTACCAGCACAACAATGTGCACGTTAATGAAGTTTCGACGAACTTTTATTGTTCAATTTTGAGGTGCATGTTGTTATGTTGGTGATGTGGTGGAGGGTTATTATTTAATAATCGGTCAACCACATTTTCAACATTATTAATAGGGTTTCCTAAACTAAAACAAACATATTAGCATTATTTTATTTTGTTTTCCTTTAGTGCTTTGTAATGTTATATTTTTAAGTAGTTGTCAAGAACCTTATGGTGAGTTCAAAATTCTTTGCAGCCTTTCGGGTATAAAACTTTTATAACCATATAGCAAATGCATATATTTTGATTTGGGTTCAGAACGGTTCGGTTCCATTTTTCTGTACCCATTTGGAAGAAAATATAATTTGGCTCGATTTTGGTACCGGTTCTTGTTCCATTCGAGAGAGAATAATAGACAATTTTTTAGTGTTGTACTTTATATTCGAGTATTTCATAGGACAAATATAATTATTTACAAAAAAATACCAGAATACTCTAAATGTTTTTGATAAAATATCCTAAAATCTCATGTATGTTTATATGTATTCATGTCAGTCAGGTACTTATTCGATTACCAATTCGTTTGGGGTATTACTCAATACCCACGTGCATAGGAAAAAAGGACCCATCCAAATTTTTTTTTGTTTCGGGTACTACCCGATATTGATTATTTAACATCGGCTTTGGTTCAGGTTTTTATTTCTCCGTATTTTGTCAAGGCCTAGAGTGAACCAATTCTACCTGAAGGAAAAAAAGCAATGAAGACATAAAGAAAAAAAAGAAAAGAAACAATACCACGTGGATATTGGGTGGAAAATCTCATTAAAACACTTGACTTTGCTCATATTTTTGAGCATGTGAAATCTCGACTGATGATAATGAATCTTGTGGTGACAATATACTTTGATGCATGACAATATAGGGTTTTGGGACAAAAGCATGTGGGTATTGGCTGGATAATCTCATTAAAACACTTGACTTAGCTCATATTCTTGAGCATGTGAGAGTTTGGCAGATAATGAATTTTGTGGTGACAATGTACTTTGATGCATGACAATATAGGAGTTTGGCACAAAAAGAATTATTGATACAAATATAAAAGTTGTACGGTTTTCTAAATAATATTATTATTTAAAACTATTATGATGAATTAATTATATTAAATATTAAGATTGAATAGTTAAAATAAAATTATACAATAAATTATTTATACAACATTTAAAATATATAATTAATATAATTATTTATAATCTAAAAAATCAAGAATATTTAAACTATATGAGATAATAACAGTTAAATTTTTTATCAAAAACTAGATCAATATGATTTTATGCCTAGCATAAATTTCATTATTACCTACTGCTTTTGGTGGGAGGAGTCGAGTCCTTAATGCCAAAGTCAATTAGCTGAAATCGTAACTAGTTCTCGACATAAAACTGGATACCCAGAAAATCAAATATTACATTAACTAATAACTAGTCTAGTCTTCCTAATCCTAATAGAGTTAAATTTACTAACCCAATTAATCATACACTAAATAAGTTTCCTTGTGCCAACAGTGCGGGTTCATGCCATGCCAGATTTTGATACATTGTAACTAGCAAAATGACAGTAACAGAGTTGAATTTGAAAGCATTTCATACCTTATATTATTAGAATATGGAGATTATGAAATGTTACAAATATAGTAAAAACCTAAATGCAAATAAAAAATTTAACAAAATTTAGATGAAATTTATTTTAAACAACTAAAAATAATATTTATTGGATATAATATTTTGCTATAAATACATGAAATTTTCATACGGTAGGCATCAATAACTCTCTCTCTCTCTTTCTCTCTCTCTCTCTCCCTCTCTTTCTCTCAGTCTCAAATATCACGAAACTGGCTAAGAAAAGTAAAGGTCAATATAACTAACCTTCAAGTTACTTTAAAAAAAAGAAAAGCTTGGTTTTCAAAAAGGCTAGTGAACTATGCACATTTTGTGCTCTAGAGATCGCTATAATTTTATGTTCCTCTTGTCAAAACGTTTTCTCTTTTGATCATGCAAATGTTAAAACTATGATTAATCGACTCCTAAACAATAACCCTTTACCACTTACCAGCACAACAATGTGCACGTTAATGAAGTTTCGACGAACTTTTATTGTTCAATTTTGAGGTGCATGTTGTTATGTTGGTGACGTGGTGGAGGGTTATTATTTAATAATCGGTCAACCACATTTTCAACATTATTAATAGGGTTTCCTAAACTAAAACAAACATATTAGCATTATTTTATTTTGTTTTCCTTTAGTGCTTTGTAATGTTATATTTTTAAGTAGTTGTCAAGAACCTTATGGTGAGTTCAAAATTCTTTGCAGCCTTTCGGGTATAAAACTTTTATAACCATATAGCAAATGCATATATTTTGATTTGGGTTCAGAACGGTTCGGTTCCATTTTTCTGTACCCATTTGGAAGAAAATATAATTTGGCTCGATTTTGGTACCGGTTCTTGTTCCATTCGAGTTGAAATAATAGACAATTTTTTAGTGTTGTACTTTATATTCGAGTATTTCATAGGACAAATATAATTATTTACAAAAAATACCAGAATACTCTAAATGTTTTTGATAAAATATCCTAAAATCTCATGTATGTTTATATGTATTCATGTCAGTCAGGTACTTATTCGATTACCAATTCGTTTGGGGTATTACTCAATACCCACGTGCATAGGAAAAAAGGACCCATCCAAATTTTTTTTTGTTTCGGGTACTACCCGATATTGATTATTTAACATCGGCTTTGGTTCAGGTTTTTATTTCTCCGTATTTTGTCAAGGCCTAGAGTGAACCAATTCTACCTGAAGGAAAAAAAGCAATGAAGACATAAAGAAAAAAAAGAAAAGAAACAATACCACGTGGATATTGGGTGGAAAATCTCATTAAAACACTTGACTTTGCTCATATTTTTGAGCATGTGAAATCTCGACTGATGATAATGAATCTTGTGGTGACAATATACTTTGATGCATGACAATATAGGGTTTTGGGACAAAAGCATGTGGGTATTGGCTGGATAATCTCATTAAAACACTTGACTTAGCTCATATTCTTGAGCATGTGAGAGTTTGGCAGATAATGAATTTTGTGGTGACAATGTACTTTGATGCATGACAATATAGGAGTTTGGCACAAAAAGAATTATTGATACAAATATAAAAGTTGTACGGTTTTCTAAATAATATTATTATTTAAAACTATTATGATGAATTAATTATATTAAATATTAAGATTGAATAGTTAAAATAAAATTATACAATAAATTATTTATACAACATTTAAAATATATAATTAATATAATTATTTATAATCTAAAAAATCAAGAATATTTAAACTATATGAGATAATAACAGTTAAATTTTTTATCAAAAACTAGATCAATATGATTTTATCCCTAGCATAAATTTCATTATTACCTACTGCTTTTGGTGGGAGGAGTCGAGTCCTTAATGCCAAAGTCAATTAGCTGAAATCGTAACTAGTTCTCGACATAAAACTGGATACCCAGAAAATCAAATATTACATTAACTAATAACTAGTCTAGTCTTCCTAATCCTAATAGAGTTAAATTTACTAACCCAATTAATCATACACTAAATAAGTTTCCTTGTGCCAACAGTGCTGGTTCATGCCATGCCAGATTTTGATACATTGTAACTAGCAAAATGACAGTAACAAAGTTGAATTTGAAAGGATTTCATACCTTATATTATTAGAATATGGAGATTATGAAATGTTACAAATATAGTAAAAAACTAAATGCAAATAAAAAATTTAACAAAATTTAGATGAAATTTATTTTAAACAACTAAAAATAATATTTATTGGATATAATATTTTGCTATAAATACATGAAATTTTCATACGGTAGGCATCAATAACTCTCTCTCTCTTTCTCTCTCTCTCTCTCCCTCTCTTTCTCTCAGTCTCAAATATCACGAAACTGGCTAAGAAAAGTAAAGGTCAATATAACTAACCTTCAAGTTACTTTAAAAAAAAAGAAAAGCTTGGTTTTCAAAAAGGCTAGTGAACTATGCACATTTTGTGCTCTAGAGATCGCTATAATTTTATGTTCCTCTTGTCAAAACGTTTTCTCTTTTGATCATGCAAATGTTAAAACTATGATTAATCGACTCCTAAACAATAACCCTTTACCACTTACCAGCACAACAATGTGCACGTTAATGAAGTTTCGACGAACTTTTATTGTTCAATTTTGAGGTGCATGTTGTTATGTTGGTGACGTGGTGGAGGGTTATTATTTAATAATCGGTCAACCACATTTTCAACATTATTAATAGGGTTTCCTAAACTAAAACAAACATATTAGCATTATTTTATTTTGTTTTCCTTTAGTGCTTTGTAATGTTATATTTTTAAGTAGTTGTCAAGAACCTTATGGTGAGTTCAAAATTATTTGCAGCCTTTCGGGTATAAAACTTTTATAACCATATAGCAAATGCATATATTTTGATTTGGGTTCAGAACGGTTCGGTTCCATTTTTCTGTACCCATTTGGAAGAAAATATAATTTGGCTCGATTTTGGTACCGGTTCTTGTTCCATTCGAGTTGAAATAATAGACAATTTTTTAGTGTTGTACTTTATATTTGAGTATTTCATAGGACAAATATAATTATTTACAAAAAATACCAGAATACTCTAAATGTTTCTGATAAAATATCCTAAAATCTCATGTATGTTTATATGTATTCATGTCAGTCAGGTACTTATTCGATTACCAATTCGTTTGGGGTATTACTCAATACCCACGTGCATAGGAAAAAAGGACCCATCCAAATTTTTTTTTGTTTCGGGTACTACCCGATATTGATTATTTAACATCGGCTTTGGTTCAGGTTTTTATTTCTCCGTATTTTGTCAAGGCCTAGAGTGAACCAATTCTACCTGAAGGAAAAAAGCAATGAAGACATAAAGAAAAAAAAGAAAAGAAACAATACCACGTGGATATTGGGTGGAAAATCTCATTAAAACACTTGACTTTGCTCATATTTTTGAGCATGTGAAATCTCGACTGATGATAATGAATCTTGTGGTGACAATATACTTTGATGCATGACAATATAGGGTTTTGGGACAAAAGCATGTGGGTATTGGCTGGATAATCTCATTAAAACACTTGACTTAGCTCATATTCTTGAGTATGTGAGAGTTTGGCAGATAATGAATTTTGTGGTGACAATGTACTTTGATGCATGACAATATAGGAGTTTGGCACAAAAAGAATTATTGATACAAATATAAAAGTTGTACGGTTTTCTAAATAATATTATTATTTAAAACTATTATGATGAATTAATTATATTAAATATTAAGATTGAATAGTTAAAATAAAATTATACAATAAATTATTTATACAACATTTAAAATATATAATTAATATAATTATTTATAATCTAAAAAATCAAGAATATTTAAACTATATGAGATAATAACAGTTAAATTTTTTATCAAAAACTAGATCAATATGATTTTATCCCTAGCATAAATTTCATTATTACCTACTGCTTTTGGTGGGAGGAGTCGAGTCCTTAATGCCAAAGTCAATTAGCTGAAATCGTAACTAGTTCTCGACATAAAACTGGATACCCAGAAATTCAAATATTACATTAACTAATAACTAGTCTAGTCTTCCTAATCCTAATAGAGTTAAATTTACTAACCCAATTAATCATACACTAAATAAGTTTCCTTGTGCCAACAGTGCTGGTTCATGCCATGCCAGATTTTGATACATTGTAACTAGCAAAATGACAGTAACAAAGTTGAATTTGAAAGGATTTCATACCTTATATTATTAGAATATGGAGATTATGAAATGTTACAAATATAGTAAAAAACTAAATGAAAATAAAAAATTTAACAAAATTTAGATGAAATTTATTTTAAACAACTAAAAATAATATTTATTGGATATAATATTTTGCTATAAATACATGAAATTTTCATACGGTAGGCATCAATAACTCTCTCTCTCTCTTTCTCTCTCTCTCTCTCCCTCTCTTTCTCTCAGTCTCAAATATCACGAAACTGGCTAAGAAAAGTAAAGGTCAATATAACTAACCTTCAAGTTACTTTAAAAAAAAGAAAAAAGCTTGGTTTTCAAAAAGGCTAGTGAACTATGCACATTTTGTGCTCTAGAGATCGCTATAATTTTATGTTCCTCTTGTCAAAATGTTTTCTCTTTTGATCATGCAAATGTTAAAACTATGATTAATCGACTCCTAAACAATAACCCTTTACCACTTACCAGCACAACAATGTGCACGTTAATGAAGTTTCGACGAACTTTTATTGTTCAATTTTGAGGTGCATGTTGTTATGTTAGTGACGTGGTGGAGGGTTATTATTTAATAATCGGTCAACCACATTTTCAACATTATTAATAGGGTTTCCTAAACTAAAACAAACATATTAGCATTATTTTATTTTGTTTTCCTTTAGTGCTTTGTAATGTTATATTTTTAAGTAGTTGTCAAGAACCTTATGGTGAGTTCAAAATTCTTTGCAGCCTTTCGGGTATAAAACTTTTATAACCATATAGCAAATGCATATATTTTGATTTGGGTTCAGAACGGTTCGGTTCCATTTTTCTGTACCCATTTGGAAGAAAATATAATTTGGCTCGATTTTGGTACCGGTTCTTGTTCCATTCGAGTTGAAATAATAGACAATTTTTTAGTGTTGTACTTTATATTCGAGTATTTCATAGGACAAATATAATTATTTACAAAAAATACCAGAATACTCTAAATGTTTTTGATAAAATATCCTAAAATCTCATGTATGTTTATATGTATTCATGTCAGTCAGGTACTTATTCGATTACCAATTCGTTTGGGGTATTACTCAATACCCACGTGCATAGGAAAAAAGGACCCATCCAAATTTTTTTTTGTTTCGGGTACTACCCGATATCGATTATTTAACATCGGCTTTGGTTCAGGTTTTTATTTCTCCGTATTTTGTCAAGGCCTAGAGTGAACCAATTCTACCTGAAGGAAAAAACCAATGAAGACATAAAGAAAAAAAAGAAAAGAAACAATACCACGTGGATATTGGGTGGAAAATCTCATTAAAACACTTGACTTTGCTCATATTTTTGAGCATGTGAAATCTCGACTGATGATAATGAATCTTGTGGTGACAATATACTTTGATGCATGACAATATAGGGTTTTGGGACAAAAGCATGTGGGTATTGGCTGGATAATCTCATTAAAACACTTGACTTAGCTCATATTCTTGAGCATGTGAGAGTTTGGCAGATAATGAATTTTGTGGTGACAATGTACTTTGATGCATGACAATATAGGAGTTTGGCACAAAAAGAATTATTGATACAAATATAAAAGTTGTACGGTTTTCTAAATAATATTATTATTTAAAACTATTATGATGAATTAATTATATTAAATATTAAGATTGAATAGTTAAAATAAAATTATACAATAAATTATTTATACGACATTTAAAATATATAATTAATATAATTATTTATAATCTAAAAAATCAAGAATATTTAAACTATATGAGATAATAACAGTTAAAATTTTTTATCAAAAACTAGATCAATATGATTTTATCCCTAGCATAAATTTCATTATTACCTACTGCTTTTGGTGGGAGGAGTCGAGTCCTTAATGCCAAAGTCAATTAGCTGAAATCGTAACTAGTTCTCGACATAAAACTGGATACCCAGAAATTCAAATATTACATTAACTAATAACTAGTCTAGTCTTCCTAATCCTAATAGAGTTAAATTTACTAACCCAATTAATCATACACTAAATAAGTTTCCTTGTGCCAACAGTGCTGGTTCATGCCATGCCAGATTTTGATACATTGTAACTAGCAAAATGACAGTAACAAAGTTGAATTTGAAAGGATTTCATACCTTATATTATTAGAATATGGAGATTATGAAATGTTACAAATATAGTAAAAAACTAAATGAAAATAAAAAATTTAACAAAATTTAGATGAAATTTATTTTAAACAACTAAAAATAATATTTATTGGATATAATATTTTGCTATAAATACATGAAATTTTCATACGGTAGGCATCAATAACTCTCTCTCTCTCTTTCTCTCTCTCTCTCTCCCTCTCTTTCTCTCAGTCTCAAATATCACGAAACTGGCTAAGAAAAGTAAAGGTCAATATAACTAACCTTCAAGTTACTTTAAAAAAAAGAAAAGCTTGGTTTTCAAAAAGGCTAGTGAACTATGCACATTTTGTGCTCTAGAGATCGCTATAATTTTATGTTCCTCTTGTCAAAATGTTTTCTCTTTTGATCATGCAAATGTTAAAACTATGATTAATCGACTCCTAAACAATAACCCTTTACCACTTACCAGCACAACAATGTGCACGTTAATGAAGTTTCGACGAACTTTTATTGTTCAATTTTGAGGTGCATGTTGTTATGTTAGTGACGTGGTGGAGGGTTATTATTTAATAATCGGTCAACCACATTTTCAACATTATTAATAGGGTTTCCTAAACTAAAACAAACATATTAGCATTATTTTATTTTGTTTTCCTTTAGTGCTTTGTAATGTTATATTTTTAAGTAGTTGTCAAGAACCTTATGGTGAGTTCAAAATTCTTTGCAGCCTTTCGGGTATAAAACTTTTATAACCATATAGCAAATGCATCTCTCTC
>JAKUCM010008404.1:0-16837 GCA_023374145.1 Lepidium sativum
TCTCAGAAAAAGACTTAATAAAAAAAGTTATCACTAATTAGCAACTTGAATACAGATAAGAAACAATGATATCTAGATAATTATACTATTGTAATATTATAATTATCTAAATAATTCATGTGGATACAAAAAAAATCTATCTGAAAATAACACTTGTTCATCCATATGTAACGTCTATCTTCACAAAATCGTTGTTTTCAGTTTTTTTTATAAAAAAAATATAATTAAAACATTTGCGAAGTCGTTTTTATAGAATGGTTAAGATCTGCGGAAAAAAGAATTGACATTCTATTGAGATAATTATAGAGAATTGTCATTTTTATATTTTTAATTACTTGAAATGTCAATTTTTTGAACTTTACCCAAAATAGAATGTCTCATTATTCGAATCATTGTTTACGAAGGATTATATACATGTTTGTTGTAAACTTCTCATTTTGTTTAGAAAGTGACATTCTATAAATAATATTTATCTAATTTATTATAACAAACAAAAACTAAACAAACCTCAACCAAAACTGATGAAATTACACACAACACCTTCGGAACCTAAAACCATTTAATTCCTCGTGCCCTTGTTTTTCCTAGATGGAAACTACAGTCCAGCCATCATCAGCTGCTGGTTCATCAACGGTCCTAGCTTCTGCTTTCAGGTTTGAGCCGTGCTCAGAACCATCCACCATCATTGTCTGTGTGTTTGATCATCTTGCTCATCTTCATCATCACTTTCCTCATCTTCCTCATTACCGTTAGGAGCCTGCAATACCAGCATTGGTATGATAAACTCAATTCTAACTCTCTGGCTAGGTAGATAGATACCAATGTAGCAAAACTGAAAAACCCTATCAATTACCATACGGACATGGATTTCAATGAAGGCTACTCGATTCAGAATCTAAATCTCTATCACTATGTCTGTTTTTACTACAGCCAATATCTGGTTTTGACATGACCTTTAAGATGGGTGACTCAACCTCAGATTCAGGAATGTGAAAGTGACAAGAGACTAATTGAAGAAGTAAAAGAAAACTAGAAGGAACTAACCTTGACAACACTTGCACTGGTCTGAGATTTAGTTACCCTTAGTTTCTCAACAATTTTGAAGGTACCGTCACGGCAGTCTTCATACAAATCTAGTAGTTTCTCTGTAACCTTAAGTTGCATCACAAGTAAACGAGATTGTCAGCTTATCAGTATCAAGAAACTAGTATTTTTGAATTTCCAAAAATGTATATACCTCATCAACACTTCCATCATCAGCCACAGTATTAAGCTCAACAAGACCTGCCTCTAGAATGTCAGCTACTCCATCAAAGGCTACATCAAAGTCCAGTGGATCTACAAGAACTATTAAAAGGGCAAGTACGTAATCAGAAAACCAACATCCGTTGGAGGAACAGAGCATGTTTGTTTGTTAAGATTCAAAATCAACGATCAGCCAATTTCGAAACAAAACAATGACGATTAGGCTTGAATTAGATAATCAAAGTTAACACCTTTTGATTGGATGAAATAATCGAAAACACTGGAAACGGTACGCTCGGCTTTCTCTTGAGAATCTCTGCCGCCCCAACCATTCTCGACGGCAGCTCGCATGGCAGTCCACCGTGAAAGTATCAAACCAATTCCTTCGTTCAGTACGGTCTTCTTCTCCCGTCGTCAATACCATCGAATCCATTCTTCTTCTATCTATTGATCAACCAAAACACTTGACATTACGATATGAATGATTCTCTCAACACGAGCTAAAACAAAAGTCAATTAGAAGATCGAACAAAATCCAGAACAAACAGATTCACCGAGAAAATGGTATGATCAGAGAGCAACCACCAATTCAAAATAACCCTAAGTCGCGAAATTGTAGAAACAGAGAGAGAAGATGAAAACCTGTGAGACAAAAAACAGTGAGAGTATATCGTAGAAATCGCCGGATGTGTTTCTGAATTGAAAGAACAAGTGTTTGATTAAAGTGGACACTGAGAAACTTTTGAAACCCTAATTTGAGACCTGACCTCACCAAATGACTCAGTAAGCTAAACCGTATTGTTATAGCCAATTGTCGGTTTTTTTTTTTTTTTGTTCTTAACCGAAGCGAAATCGATTGGTTTTGGGAATACTACATACCGTTAGATTTCTTCACGTACAATCAAAACTGAACCAAATTATTCAATTTTATTGGCTAAATTAAGAGGGAAAAATAAGGAGAAAGTTGAGGAGAACCGTTCTTCTGATAATGTACGAGAAGTCACAGAATTGGATGGCTCTTTCAAAACGATATAAATTCCTATCTCTAAAAATACGAAATATTGCCTCAAAAGGAAAAAAGACTTGCCCAAAAAACAAAAAATGAGCCAAGAGAAACCGCAGAAACCTAGAGATTGCGTTGACACAAAAGTAGAGGCTGAAAGGATTCCGGCAACAGAGGGAGGCGTCAAGGCGGCGGTGGAGAAAGAAGTTGTAGCCAAAGCCTCCGGTAAACAGGTTCGTTTTTATTTCCTTAGGTGCTGTTCATTTCATCATCTTATCCTTTGTGTTAGTTTCACGTAACATATTGACATTAAAAATGAAAAAGTGGAACGCTCTAATTGTAGGGAGAGGGAGAAGTAAACCAGACAAAGGATGAAGCTAATGCTCCGGCACCAGAAGGAACCATAACAATTGGAGAGGCTCTAGAGGCAGCTGTTCTCACGGCAGGGAATAAGCCGGTGGAGTGGAGTGATGCAGCTGCTATACAAGCAGCCGAGGTTAGAGCCACGGGACGGACAAATATTATGCCTGGTGGTGTTGCTGCGTCAGCTCAATCTGCTGCCACTCTTAACTCTCGAGTTACCTCCGATGAGGATAAGACTACGCTTGCCGATGTTCTCACTGTGAGTACACATAAATGCTAAACTCCAATTTCATTTGCGGGTTCTAATGATAGTTTCATTTTGGGAACAATGATTTTGCAAGGGAGCGAGTGGGAAATTACCATCAGACAAAGCAGCAACAAGGAAAGACGCAGAGGGAGTGACAGGCGCAGAGATGAGGAATGATCCTCATCTTACTACTTACCCGACTGGTGTGGCCGCCTCTGTAGCTGCCGCTGCTCGGATTAATCAGTCCAAGTGATGCCATTCTTTCTCTCTTGGTGCATTGAGAATCTAAGTTCATATAAATTACGTTGTATATATGTTGATGTACATAAGATTTTGAAGTTCTCTATTGTACCTAATTTACATTCAAACACATTTATTTCAACGAATATCCAAGAAGATCAGAATGAAATACACGGCTTTAAGTTAATGACCAGCTAGATGAAAGCAGGTTTGATGGGTCGAAACCAGTCTAAAGACTGAACTATGGTTCTCAGAATCAGTTTAGCAGAATACTATAGTTGGACACTACCAAAAGGATAAAATTTTTGAAGAATGGCATATCGTATCCTCAATGG
The DNA here is from genome assembly GCA_023374145.1 of Lepidium sativum. NCBI lineage: Eukaryota > Viridiplantae > Streptophyta > Magnoliopsida > Brassicales > Brassicaceae > Lepidium > Lepidium sativum. The sequence continues at coordinate 3,434 of JAKUCM010008404.1, forward strand.
GGAAGAATGAAGAACAGTCCTATGAACTAGGAGATATAAAACAGCACACAGCGTAAACCCGGCACAAGCTAAAACAAAGAATACAACCTATGTAATGGAGAACCAAAATTCCTCAACAAATCTAGTGTAAGAACACACATTAGAGTTTAAATGAGAACCAGTTCCATGTGTAGTCATCAACTGGATAGACTAACCTTTTCCAGACCCAGCTCCGTAGCAACTACTTGTAGTAAAACTTTCACCAGCTCCCTCACCCTTACTTCCCTGGTGAAAACACAACTCCAAAAATCAAAACTTTTATAGGATCTTGTAGGTTTCTAGTTATAGATTTTCATCCTTTTCTAATTTGATAAGTTGATTTCTGATTTCTAGGGACCATACAGAGATTTGTCACCCTTTTGTGTTTTGAACGACAAACTGTACTTGAAGAAGTGATATTACCTTGACAACACAAGCTCGCACAGAGAGGGAAAAAGAACAAAAAGGTGTACACGGGAGTCACGGTTTTCTTTACGTAGGATGGTTTTAAGATAGGGTTGCAACGGAAGAACAGATGCAGCCTCAGGATGTATGGTCAGGCGGCCAAGTTCTTGGAGGGTAAATACAATCTCTTCAAGTCTTACTGTTGGGATTGGACGGTCTACTGCGAAAAGATAACCACGGATCAAAAACAGCAAACAAAGAACATGTTACGGTATATAAGAAATTGAGACCCTTACCTAGATTATTCACATCGATTAAAAATTTACTCAAAATGAATTCGCATCTGGCCATTAGCGTAATGATAGTAATCTTGCCCACTTCTGCTCTTGTTGAGTGCCAGTCATCGGTTTCACAGCTGAAGCTGAAAAGAAATTGACGTCAGCATGTAAAGCGTAGGAGTAGTAATTGGTATCAAATTACTATTCATGGATATTCCTAAACTTCTGCAGCAGAGATGGTAACTCTACTAACACACTTAAGGACTCTATCTGTGGTATGTAAACACCAATCACGTATAATTATGCATATTATGTTAAGAGGTATAAGAGCTATCACTTTGAGAAGTATGAGATGTTAGTGTCTTTACAAAGGACGCAAGCACGAGAGTAATGTAATAGGCTAGAATCATGGACATCTTCAACGTGATATTACCAGGTCAAGGAAAATAGTTTTTGTAAACATGTCAAGGAAAATCTGCTACAATGGGCAGGCATCAGCTCAACAGTTTCAATAGGCAATGAGCATGTACGGGATGCACAGCGGTCTAGGGTTGAAACAAGCCGCTCCAGGACCTGTTTATTCAAGAAATGGACATAAATAAAATAACTCAGAAAATAGTTTAACAAATGAAAATTTTACATAAAACCTTAGCTGCTCACTTCTCGGGGCGCATCAATGGTTGACTTAAGAATGATATCCCCAAGACCGTTTAACAAGGCCATCTCAAGGGTCTCATTGGCCTTGAGTGCTGCAGCAGGGAGAGAATTTGAAGAAAGTGCACGTCCACAATGACCAACAAGAAATATCTCGTAAACATCTCCAACTTCTTTCCAAATGCGTATTCGAGATGTTTTGCTAATTTTTAAGTTTGTGTCACCACCCACAGAACACAGTTTCACATCTTCAACAACTAAACGGTTGAAGCCTTCTGCTGCAACCTTCCAGAGTGAACCATCTGGATTGTCTCGTCTTGTCATCATGCACCTGAAGAACAATGATCCTATAAGTTAAGTGTACTCAATTTTCCCAAAAAAGTGGAGAAAGTAAATCAATGTGGTAAGTCAACCACTCTACAAAAAATTCAGAAACTTCCGCAATTCTAGGCAGGGACATAGAAAGGTGGTTTAGGGTTGACTGCACGTGCCAATAGATTAACCATATAACCTGTGCTTCCCACTCGAAGCTTATGATATGAGACTATTGTGTTGAGGAGATCTAACACATTTTCGCGAGCCTATCTGATTCTGGCATATAATGAGAATTGAGTTTACCTTCTCAGGTTTTGAATGACTTCCGGAAACAAGATATATTTTTCAACTGCAGGAGCCTGAAGGAGAAGCTCCACCAAGGCAGGGATCAGCTTTTCCGCAAACATATTGCTTGTAATTCTTGTGGTTGGGATTGTTTTCTCAGATGAAGCCTCAGCTTTAGCTTCATGTTCCAAGGCTTCACTGCCTGGGGGAAATGATATATATATTAAGACTTGTTAAGAGGAAAATAGCACAGTCACCTGTGTTGCTCTTCTCAAACTCACCTTCCTCATTTGGCGGAACAGAGTCAACCCGTGGGAGATAATGCAAAAATTCTCTTAGCAGGATTAGCCACATTGATGAAAGGTGCTCAGGAGGTCCCAAAGAGGGCAAAATCTCCAAAACATGACGTAGTACAGGGGGTACATGTCCCTTGAAATCATCAATGAATAAGCATAAGATGGATGCAGGCAGCCAAGTTTTGAAACTGATTACTTGAAAGGAACAAGAATGTTAAGGATAAATGATAAGAAAAACAGACTTACAAATTCAGTTTCAAAATTTTCGCTATTTATTATGGCCTGTTTCATAGCTAGATCTACAATTCCCAACAATTGCATGTACATTTTATCATCAAACATCATCAATGATTGCACATATAATTCACCTGTCAAAAAAATGGACGAGAAGGTCAAAGGAAATGAGTAAGACCCAAAGGTTATGAAAATTCCATCACGCTAACAAAACTGAAAGTATTCACTTAAGTCAACCAAAATGCAGAGACTTCATTAGAAAACAATCCAATTACCTAAACCATGCAGAATTTCTTGTTTAACCTTGGTTGCTGTGTCCCCTGTGTAACTCGATGACTTCTGGAAAACGAGCTCATACACATCCAGTACTGAATTAAGATATCGGAGTTGCAAGTTTCCCTTACCCATCAAAAATTTAAGTTAATCGAGTGAAATGGATATAACAGGCTCTATACTAGCTCCTATATTGTTCAAATAGCTGCGCAGTTACCTTGACACAGTGGGACACAACAGCTGTTTGTAGACAATTTATCGCTGCAATTGATACCTCTTTGCTCCCATTAAATATGCTATTTTTAACAAAAGCAAGCAAAGACTCCCATCCTACAGAAATATAAAGTTTCATGATATTTCAGTCTCTTTTGAACAATAAGCACTGCACTCAAGGCAAATCACAATGCTCTCACCTGACCAGAAATTAGGTAAGCTTTCAAGAAGAGGGAAGTAGGACCGGAAGAGGCGAGCTATTCCTCCAAGGACAAGCACAAAGGTTTCATCCCATTGCTTCTGGGCTGTATTGCGACTGCAAATTGGAATATGGATAGCAAGGTTCAATGGTGCGAAAACTGGTAACTCTTTTGAAATTAAAGGGTCATTCAGGCATCAAAGACTATCAAAACTAGGTGGATAATGAAGAAAATCTTTTTGTCACCTATGATGTATAAGCATGTGCACTGCTTTCCCTCCACGAGTACCGATTTCTTTCCCTTGCCATTCGTCCTTTGATGATGTTGCAGCCTACAAAAGAAGGTTCACCTGTTACAATTGTACTAAAACGGAATGAATCAAATCATCTTTCTCACCTTGTGAGAGGCAGCATCTAACATAGGGAATATATAGTTCCATAGACAGTCCTCCCACATGCTTTTTGTAAGTTTGTTCCCATGACTTCCCAAAATCTGAAAAAATGTCCTGACAGCAGAGTTCCTGACCTGGAGAATTTAATAGCATGGTGAAAAATAAGATTGATGGGTACCAACTTACCAAGTAAATAAAAATTTCCCATTGAAAAGACAATGCTGGTCTATGACGAATACCTCTGGTCGCTCGTCATCGACGAGTTTCTGAATTAATGAAAAGACTAAAAACAGCAATTTCTCATGATTGACCACTTGTCTTTGAGCTTCATAATCCGGATTATTCAAGTTGCTAACCATATGCTTTTCCCCGTGCTCACCATTTGTTTGTTGTGGAGTGGAATCATTCAAATCTGCAGGAATAACAAAGCATACTAAACATTTAATATATAGCTTCTCTTGAGGTGATAATTGCAGACTAGGATTTGATAGTTAGTTACCTGATCCTTTGTCCACTAAAGACTCATGGTGGAGCCCCTTTGCTACAAAATCAGTCAAAGTCCACAACAGGCCAATGGCTGTCAAACTTATATTCAAATCACTCTTCTGTGCACTGTAAGCTCCAGTAACGTCTATGCACCTGAAATCTTAACATCATTAACCACCATCCCCATATAACCAAGGTAAAATGTTTACATCTCTGGTAACTAAGTATCAACAGGTAAAGTAAGGAGCATATTAATTAAAACTGAGATAGGATCTTACACATGGAGACAGTCTTCCGGAAGAGTTGGAAGTCCATCACTCATAATAACCCGAAGACTCTAGAAGACCAACAAAGTATCAGTGACAAGGCATCAGTAACCGATGGACTAAGGTCATACACTGCTGTCAACATTTCTCAAATCCAGAGCAGCCATCGTTTACTAACCTGGAACCCAAGGGTCGCCACATCCTTCTCTGATGCATCAGCAACAGACCTTAAGAAAATAGACACGGAACAGGATCAGCAAATTGAATGGGAAATTGAATTTTACATACACAGAAAAAAACCAAAAAGTAAGCAGGAACAAACCTCAACATTTCAAGAATGCTTGGCCAGCTGTAGTACAGCTTTTCCCCACATCTCTAATGAGATTAATGCACGAATCAAACATTAGGTATTGAAGATAAACAAAATCTTGATCTATAAAATTTCATATTGTATCTATATACCTCCAGTACATGGAGAAGAATTTTTAATGACCCAACTCGAACATCGGCTTTTTGAGCTGAAAAGTAAAGAACCCTCAGAGAAGCTAGTACAGCACACTCAACTGACTTCAAATCAGTTGACTTTAATTCTACCTAGGAAGAACGCCAAAAAACCAGAGAAGAATAATCAAAGCAAGGTCCTTTTTGCATGAGATAAACTCTCAAATTTAAGCAATAATGATGAAGAGAGATCCCACATCGAGAGTTGCATCTCTTAATCTAGGTAGATCTTCTCCAAACAGCTCTGAACCTAAGACAGCACATATGGATTGATCCAGGGCATCCAGCGCCATATTTCTCAAGTTCTGATTTGAATGTTCAGCGAGCTGCAATATGCAGTTAAAGTATTAGTAGAGCCCAGAACAACGTCAGGATATCCTGCAAATAAACAGAATATTGATGTCGACGTCACCTCAAGAAAGTGGCCAACCACTTGGTCCCATAGTGGTTCCACCCCTGCCATACGTAGATAAATAAATGAATAATATACCAAAATACCAAATAATTCAGAGGCTGCACCGATATACAAGGCTACAGCATGGAGAAGAGAGACTATGCTCTTAAGATAGACTTTGGTAATCAGTAAAGAACATACTGTGAAGATTATTTACGAGAACTGATATCATTCTGTCCACCGAAAAACTTATGCTCCCAATCTGTTTACTTGAAGCTGATGAAACACTGCCCGAAGTTTCTGTCATGGATTGATGGGATAACATATGGAGTGCAGAAAGAAGTGACTTAACAGCAGAAACTTGCATCAGCGCTGAGCTCTCAAATAGCTTGATAGATGAATGCAATGAGTCAAGAACCGGGAATTACAAAACCCTTACGGTAAAAAATTACAGAATCCAGCTAACGACAATCAAACTACAGAGCATATCAATTTCATAAGGATCTGATCTATGGCAGATAATTAGCTCTAGCCATAGAAATCTCAGCAAGACGAGATTAACAAGAGCAACCCAAAGGCATAGATTATAGACGAAAATTGATCTGGCTTACCTGAGAATTTAAAGAAGAGAGAATGCTAAAATCAGCATATTGCCTAGAAGGCTCTCTGGTAAGCTTGGGGACTGCAGTTGCAACCTCCTACAAGTAAAAGGATAATGTTACATTGGCCTAGAAATTTCGAAAAAATATTCACATATCAGAGGAAAAGATAAAGTGGTAAAGTGACATAATAAAGATCATATTATACTACCACAAATTAACAGAATCCTGCATGGAATTTTGGTCAAATTTACCTGGGTGGTTGCATGAGGAGAATGAATAGCTCGATCTAGGGCTGCTAGAGTTTCAAGAACCTGTATTTGTTTATGATTTCCCGTTATCATGAGATAGTTTACTTGAAAATACACTCACCCAAACACTCACCAAAACCCATGATGGCCCCAATACGTTATGCAACCTATGAGCAATGTTGAAGAGTGTTCTCAATGCCTGAACAACAGTAAGACCGTCTTAAGTCAGCCAGTAACATATACCAATATCATATTAAATGGACAAGCTGCAATTATCTTCTAATGACACTGAATAAAAATTATCAAATTAAATACCTGAACATTCTTGGGTGTCAGGACAATAACATCTTTATGATCAACCTGTACTTCAGAACGTTTGGACATAGGAGACTGTCCGAAGCTGCTGAAATTCAAAAATCGAATCCCATAAAAATTAAACGACTTGCATTGATTAAGTAGCTCTGCACTAATATAAAGTAAATTCTCAAGGTACCTTTTCCTTTCCATATCAGTTGGCAAGACAATGGTAAATTTACAAAGAGATGCAAGAAAAGAGTTCAAGGGTTCTACAGCATGAAGAACGCCACATGCCTAAGAAAGTTTGTTAAAGATACTTGTCAATCCTTCTGGATATGTAAACAACATAAGCTTAACTGGCCATGTAAGAAGTGTAAAGCAAGGACATATTATTTCCACACATAGTCAATTAGCAGCCACATCACATATGGACACTTTAGATCTGGTTTTCATTTACCTGAGTAAATGCTTGATATCCTTTCAATATCTCCAATACAATGGCCTCTCCTTGCGACCTTCAAGAACAGTTAAATTTAACAAACTCCTCAGTGTTTGCCTCTTTATAATCAATGTATAGTCTAGAAAAAGGGATATCATACCTTGATAAAATAAGGGAAAATGCGTCGAGTATAGTCAACCACAATGAATCTACCATTGAGATACAGAGATGTGAGGTATTCCCAGTATAATCAGATGAAGGATGATGGTCGTATCTGGGAGATTCAAGCTGGTTTTTGAAGAAAGGGAAGTATGAAAAACAAGAGAGAAGCAAACGAAGACTAGAATGAATATGGCATCGCAGAGCAGAACCCTGCCTCAATTACCTCCCCAACGTCTACTGCTTCGTCTGTCAATGTGGCGACTGTAAAAACAACTCCAAGTAGGCCTTCAATTGCCAAAGTTATTGCATGCGCTTCACTCGCAACGAGAACAGCAGCACTAGAAGCATCATTATCAAGAATCCATTCAATTCCTACAGCATTAGTGAAAAGATTTAATGACATGTTTCATCAGAACAAAGTAAAACTGAATCAAATTCTGAGGTCCTAAGAGGTTTTAAAAATCATCATAGCATCATAACCAGTGATTACCTTTAGCTTTGCTACTAAACATCCCAGCAACAGCAGATAGACTTTCCTCACTCGTCTCCTGAAACTACTTTCAAGAAAAACCAACTTGAGAATTAAGCCATGTTCCAATTCTTTACTCTTGTTATAAGATGTGAATTCTTAAGCTAAATAAGACATTTTACAGTTCCCAAAGCACTTCCAAAATATCTTTCCTGGTAGGCAAAATAAGTAAGCTTTAATGTACATATAAACACAACTGGTAAACAAATCAAATTAGTGACTACGGAATCATGACTACAGAAAACATTTAAGGGAAACTTGCCCTACAAACCCACCTGTATGCTAGAAACAACTCGAGCAAGCGCTTTGACCATGCTCTCCACAACATTTGTGTTTTTTGGGTGCCTTGAAGGACAAAATGACTATTAGATCACAGAAAGAACATAATCAGGATAGCAAGACGAACAGCGAACTTCTATAGCAAAGTCATTAGACATAGCAATACAATCTTTATTAAATTTCCACAGTACAAGTGGGTATAATTAAAACGAAAAACTCCTAAGCATGAAGTAAAAACAAGACGGGAAGATTAAGTTTCGTTCTGCAACACTGAGCACATCACAGGGATAAATAGAAGTAGCCTTACATATCAAAGTTCTGGAAAAGGATCCGCAGTGTTCTTGCCTCAACACAAAATCCCTATTTAATGCACATACACAAGAGATTTTAATAATGTGAGCAGCAACGAAACGAGCACAAGCTCATATACTGTTATACATACAAGTCATGTTAGTGAAATGTAATGATTACCCTCAAAATCTCAAGAACAAGAATGCGATGCCACAACGGCAAATCTAAAAATGTAGCTTTTACGAGCATACTTAAGAACACCTGAACAGACAGAAATGGCATTGAAGCACGTTAGGAAAGAATACTTGCAAATACCCGAAAAAGAGAACATGTCTTATGTGCTTGTTTCTTTGTGGTCAATAGCACCAAAATTTCACAGGAAACAAGTAAAGCTGTGCAGACTGTACCTCGCATTCTGTAATGAGAGATGAACTATATAGTCGGATAATATGAGCAACTGATCGCAGCACCAATCGGCGAATATAAGGTTCAACCATTTCTCCCTCGAGCTGAGAAGTGACAACTTAAATCTTTGAGTAAATGCATTTAGATCCAAAATTTAAATCAGATCACGTGCAAGCATTCAAAGATATAAAAGGAAGTGAGGTATGACTTACCTCTGAACTAGTCCGAAGTGATGTCATTAAAAGGGAACAGATTTGGTGACGCAAAACCTGATGAGTAAATAGGTAAAAATATTAGAGTTAGGTCATCATATTAGCGAAAGGTTGGAACGACAGGTATCCACTTGGAAAATGCATTGAATTACCTGTTCGTAGGGAAGTAGTATCTTAAAAACAGATATGTAGTTTGACAAAACAAACCTGTATAGTAAATTAAAACATGATTTTTAGTCCATTTCAATATGTGGAACTACATTTAAAAAAAATCCTTGCCAACTCACTCAATTAGTTCAAGGGAAAAGGTCCTTGGAAGAGAAGTAACATGTAACCAAGCTGCCTGAAAAAGCATAACAATGAACTCAGTGAAACCCCAAAAATGATACTTAGCTGGAGAAGAGATACACAACCAAAACCAAAATAGAGAAATAACACATACAGATCCACCTGCAGCTGAGGCTGTCAGGTCCTCAAGCAACCGCAGACCAAGTTTACCAGTGTCACTCAGGGTGTCTCGCAATTGATCACAGACAATATCCTTCTCCAAGGGCCTGCTTTCATAGTTCTGTTAGTCTATAAAATGACTATGACACCAAATGCCAAAAGTTCCCATAGAGTAAATCACGTGTTCTAAATGGAGAGCTTATGTCTTTCAGTTTATAAGGAAAAACATAATTCAATGTAATGATTGCATTCCCTGCTCTGTCGAAAATAACCAAACTTTCACCAAAGCACAAAGTCAGATAGAACTGATTAGGACGGGCTTACTCTGAATTATTGATATTTTGACTCAAATCTCCGGTAACTGAGCCAGTCCTTGCTGTTTGACTGCTGGATCCAAATTTAGGCATAGGAAGAGATTCAGCCGAAACCACTTGATCAAAAACCAGTGCAACTGCTTGCCTGAAGGTAGCTGCAGCAGTACTGGGAGAGAAAAAAAAAAAAAAAAAAAAAAAAGAGAAAACCAAGACTTTTACTTTAGACAACATAGAAAAGAAAAAAAAAAAGTAAAAGAAAACACACCATAGAAGAAATGAGTTAAGGTTTGTATAAAATAAACTTACTTGTAAACACTGGGGGATCGGTTGTTATCAAGAAGCCTGAGACAGATACTTAGTCCTAAGACCATGTTATCCTGGAATTAAGAAAGAAGCTAAAACCTCAAAAATAGCAAAGCCTAAAGGAAGATCTATGGAGAAGTAATACTTTTACATTAGCAAAAGACAGTTTGGTTTAGTGGTCTCAATTAATGAGTCACTCCAAATATCAATTTCATGACATCTACATTTTACTGTTATATGCATAAAACCATAGAACTTTTATTTATGTCAATGACCAAAATCAAAACTTATTTATAGACTGAATTCAACAGTTGGTTTAGCAGCAGTTTCGCATTAGATGTCCACTCTTACTAGACCAAGCTTGTCGTATTCACCTCGGTTTCTGGATGTAAGCGAGACTGAAATATAATTAGAATAGTTTGTAGCGTCTTTAGTTGGATATTTTCCTCTGTCATTTCTGAATGCTGCGAGTAGAGAAACACCGCGTTAGGGAGTGCTTTGCAATAAACCCCAGCAAGTACAATTTCATAGCAGAATTTTATGTATCAGAAAAGGCTTAAGTTTGTCATTATGTATCTTTGAAGATACAATGAATGTTAGAATTAACATGATAGAAGTCATATGACAATTAAAAATTGAAAGAGATGAAGAGCTGTAACCTTAATGCTCAGAACAATTTTTCTAATCAAGAGAAGTAACCCAAAGTCTCACTTACATCTTTCAAGGTATAAAGTATCTCCTTTAAAGATGATGGTTCAACTGCATCATGAGATATAAGTTTCTGCAAGCAGGAAAGTCCTATAACACTAAGTTTTGTATTCCTGACTCCGCACGCCATCAGAAAGATCCGGAGAATGTCTTCATTGCTTGAAAGATCACTGGCACTCGATGACGATCGAAGCTGAAAAGCAAACATGAATATAACCCATTGCGTAAATTGAGTCTCACTGAGTGCTTGCACTGTAAGGCACTTAGAACTCGATACACCAGCTAAATTCCAAAGATTCCGAGCCTATAAAATCCTACCACTTCCTAATTTCTAGTCATTTAACCCAAGTTACATGGAATCAGAGATAGCTAATGAAGTGATACGAAAGAGGAAAAAACTATTGCTCATTCAATTCAAAAACTCCTGCTTTAGAGTCTCAGCTGAAAATAATAATGCACATTAACTAAAACAAATTGCAATTAGAAAGGCATTTACAGTGAACTTCAAGCTCAAACAGAACATATGTACATTTCTCTGGGAAGAAAAACTAACCTTCAGAATTGCGTGCTCCGCTCCGTCTTTGACGGCAGGATACCTCCGTCGCGCTTCCGCCGAGAGAGCGCGAAGATCGGCCTCCAAAGCCGCCACCAAAGCCATATTGAACCACTAGAGATTTCTGATAAAAGCAACTCCGATGTTAGGGTTTTCGCGCCACTTCAATATTGCCAAAAATTTAACTGAATCGGGAATTCGAGCAGTGAGATCGGACTCAGAGCTCCGATCCAGACGAACTGAGAACGAGGACGAAATCGGAAATGGCAATGAAGAAATATCTTTCATAGGAATTAAAAAAGGCACTAAAAACGACTCAGATTCGAGCTGTGTCTATCTTAGCACGCCCATGTCACGTGTCTCAATTCGCTTTCTGAGGTAATTTAAAGCTGGTTTAAATTAGTATTAGAATGCTGTTAAAAATCGTCATTTAATTTGGCAAGATTTTTTGGTTAATTGAGAGATTCCGATGATCACCGATTCTGAACCAAGGAAATTTCATTATTTGGATTGACGTTAATAAATCTATTTCGTACTCCTTCAAGTCAATAGTCTATAATCACTTGATAATTTGGCAAGATTGCTTAGAAGACATCATAAAATATTAAGTTGATCGAACTACTTTGATCCAAAAAAGAAAATCTAATGATTAAAATAAACCAATAAAAAAAAAAACAAGTCTTCAAAGATTTGGAAAACTGTTCGAAGAAAAAAAACATATATACAAACAGGATGACAAAACATAACAATAGAATTCTTAGAAATTGAAATGAACAAATGAATAAATAGTCAATCCTGCATCATATGAAACAATACATTTATACATGAGTCTCTCAACTCCACAGAAGAAAATATCATTATATCACCCAACTAACTATCTGTAAAACTCTACATTAGATTGAAACAATGAATCAATCCCCTAAGGATGCATGAATCCCGTGCAGTGTAACCAAACATTGACTAAACCTATATAAATATCTGCAGCAATCATCCAATGATCCGCCTAAACTCGAACCAGATCTCGTAGTGATTAAACAGCAAACTGTCATGAGTGTGTCTCTCAGGGAATTCAAGTCCTAAGCTTGCTAGTCTCTCTTTGCATCTGTCTCTTCCTAAACGTGTACAAAACTTTATGTTATGTGACACAAAGATCCTCCCTGTATAAGGCTTCACCTTACCCACTAGCCTTTCGAGACCAGACCAAACGAGTTCATCGCTCATGTGTAGGAAGACTGAACTAGCATATATTAGAGCATATTCTACATCTGAACCAAACTTGCTGAATTCCATGTCGTCCCCTCTGACTATAAGAGGCCGTTTATGTAATAGACCTTGAGAAGGAAGCTCATACGTTAAGCCAGTCATAAGAGAAAGCTCGTCTTTCTCAAGGCAGTGGAAATTCTCAGGATTGAGATAGCGGATGAAATGTAAACCAACACGAAGTGTACCACAACCTATTTCAAGGACTCTAACATCAGGTTTTAGCTTAGCTGCTTCGGCTAAGAACTCAAACACATCACGCCCACCAGCCCATGGTTCACCATAGTTGCTATGGTGCTCCTCAACAAGTAACTCACCAGGGCAAGGAAGAGCAGTGTGGTTGCTTGCTTCATCTCCTTCGTAATGTGAAATACCTCTGTACCTGAAATCCAACAAAACAGTGTAAACTTCAGAAAAAATGAACACAAGTCAATCACCAGGTTTTTACACACAATATTTGATCGTTTATCACTACTAGATAGATTTGCAAGCTTTACTCTCTGATATCTTTCTTGCTCTCGTTATATATTCATATTGAGTTAATCTTCGAATCCATTTTAGCATATCAAAAGACTAAAACAAAGCAAGCAATCCAATGAAATTACAAAGCTCCTCTGGAAACACTTAATGAATCAGTTCGATTTCTGAAGAGACTTTGAGTCAAACACAAAGAGAGACAGAGAGTGGAGATAATTTACCGAATCAAATCGCGTAATTGTTGATCCCTAGTGCGAGGATTGATTCCTTTCCGGAGAACATTTTCCTGCATACGCAAACCGTTCGACCTAATAACATCTTTAACCCAATTTATATCCTCTTGCGACGTCGAAATCCTCTCCTCCTTAAACCTCACATAATCATCGCCAACGGAAGCGACAACAACGTCGTTCTGGGAGGTTATTGATGAAGGACACGAACAGGAATTTAATGAAGAGAAGAAAACAACTGGCGCAAACGACGCAGTTAGAATAAGAACTAGTGCTACGGTAACAACACTTAGAATCCGCATCAGCGAGAATGGTGGTGATGATGAAGACGCCGAATAGGGAATCGCCATTAGTGAACAAATTTTAGAGCTTGTTAGTTTTTGATATGGCGGAAATATATACAGGATTTTATTAAGTTTCGTGTTTATCCCTCTCTCTC
>JAKUCM010008405.1:0-12277 GCA_023374145.1 Lepidium sativum
TCTATTACGATTTGATATTTAGTTACAAATCTATGAAATTTACTATACTATCATAGTTAAATCCAAAACTCACCATATATTTCGAAGGATATGTCGAGAGTGATCCCATGCTACAAAAAACTCGTAAACTCTATATGGGATTGTTGATGGAAATAGTCTCTGTATAATTTATGTTATAAGTAAAAATATTGCTTCGAGAATGGGTAAGAAATTCACAACGATCAGTACTATCGAGTTTTCGTCGTATTCCTATATATTCTTGAAGGAAATCATTTCCTTCCTAGCTTATCGTAATTATGTATTGCTTTCCTATAGATAAACTATGATTAAATTAGTAAGAGGTTTTAAATTGTTACTACATCATAATAAGAAATTCCTCTAGTATATAAAAGAAATGAATTAGTTTTAAATTCTTATTCATGAAATTTGGCAATATATAACTGTTCACCCCAAAACTAAATTATTTTTTAAGTGAAAACAATAAACTAACACAAATTGTTTAATGAAAAAACATTAGTGGGTGAAAAGAGAAGGAAGCAAAAATTCCGAAACGTTTTGATTCTACAAATGACTTATTGAAAAAGAGAACAAAATCAATCAGTGACCGTTACAAAGCGTCATAATATGGATTAACTAGTGCAAATGGGAATGGTAGTACGATTGTCCACCGATTGTTATCAACATATGTGTCTTATTAACTTCTTAGGCTTGTAGCTTTTGCCTTGTCCAAAGTTACAGAATATTCTCCTTTTCACAGAATCTTCAACTCTATTTTCACTTTTATTTTCTAAGATTTTACAGAATCTCTACAAACTTGAGGCTGATAAACATTTCTTCTGAATATAGTTATGATATAAACAGAGGATACTATATTTAGATTTACTTAGGACTTCAAACATATTAGAATCTTGAAATCCTACTTATTCATCCAACTTAAAACAATATGCCAATATCATATTTGTTAAGTAAGATTTTACAACTGGACTATTCAAAAGGACTTTACTTTATTATCTAGAATAGTATCTATTGAGTCCCAAGTATATATTAATACTAACTGCTCTCTCTGGAGATCAAACTTTTCACAATGAAAGTACGTAAGACAGTGGGAACGTGAATATTGAAGACAATTGGTAATTCACTAGTTCATGACGGAGGTTGAAAAACATAGCTAAATCTCAATAATAATCGATTACGATCTCATTCTCAATTACGAAAGCCTTTCGGCTATTCAACAAAAAGAAAAAGAGAAAACCTCTCGACTTTCACATCAAACGACAACTTTGTTCCACTTCAACAGTACAAAAAAACAACTTTGTTCCACTTCGTTGTTACCGATCTCAAATAAAATAAAATAAAAAAGATAAGTAATTACAATATTTATAAAAATCGTTTTTTCTAAATATAATCCAAAAAGTTGAAAATTACAATTATAAATCCACTCTTTTAGCCTAGGCATTGAAAACAGCAAAAGAATATGGCTTAAGGATCGGAAATCAGCTCAAGTCAGCTAGAAGCTAGCTGAAAAGAGTGAAGGTCGAGCAAAGTTAGCTTAAACCATGTGGATTGACTAGTAGCTAAGTCAAGTCGAGCGAGTGGCAGTCCAGCTGAGTTAGTTGACCGGTCAAATTACTAGCTAGGCAGTTAAGGTCGGAGGCAGGGTAGTTGGTACGACCAACAGACGCATACGTTCGAGAAAACAGTTGGGAACAAGTATGGATGCCTCCATCAAAGGACACACCTGTTTGGGAAAACGTCGACGGTTACTTGACCAAAAGTTACACCCCTCGGTGAAACGACTTAACTGTTGACCATGATTAGAAATTGATTGAGAAGCGATGGAAAAAGGCTAGGATGAAACTATGAAGAATGCGATGGGAACGGACTAGGTTAAATCGGGACATGGCCCAAGAAGTGAGTGCGTGATTGTGGCCTTTGGCCTAATCAGGTTCGCTAGATTGATCACTACGATTTGAAGCTCATCAAGTACTTACATGTTAACGATAACCAAACTTGGTAATGTTGCCTAATTCATATGGAACTAACTTCCGCCTTATTCTATCGAGTAATTATCGATCCAAATCCATCAGCGACAACGTGAGCAACCTGACTGATCGAGTACGAGTGATTTCGGTTAACTCTAAACTGATTCACAATACACTGCCGAAAGAGTTCGGCCAAAGGTCATTGCTGGCCGACTTTGAGCAGAATGTTTGCAGTCATTCATGCATATCATGCATTCAGGTTGGGGGTCCACTTGACCGTACTTACTAAGTATTATAAATACTTACGCGTCATCCAATGTCAGGAATTGACAATTACGATGAGAAGGATGAAAATGGATCGCAATTAAACTCTAATGAATCTTGAAATTTAACTAAGAACATAAGAACAAGTAAATGCTTAACAATACAGACTAGACTTAGTGAAAACTTGATCTAGTTTAGGTGAGGCAAACCTCTTGGACTTGAAAGTCTTGGATGGGTTACTTCAAGTTGGTATCAAAGCATGCTTGATTTTGGGACTTAGTTGCGGGTTTGGGGTACATCATCCATATGGTCTCAAAGTCTTGCGTTCAATCATCTAATAAGTAAGTAGTTAGAAGAAAGATAACTTTTAAGCGTTGCTGCAGTTATGATAAGGCAAGAAAACGTACAAAAGCTCTAAAAATACAAGAATGATAGGGATGGTGGAACAAGTAGGACCGCAGTTAACAAACTATTATGGACAATGTTAACCCAACCGGACCTAGGATTTGGTAACACATTGTGGTTCAGATCAAAAATAATGAAATTTGGAAAGAAATTTTACTAATGTTAACCGCTGTGAATCATGAGGAAGTGGTTGAGTTTTCGACTGCGGACCAAACCTTAGGTCTAGTTGAAGGCGGTGGAAACACGAACAAAGAGTTTGAATGTCAAAATGACGGGATACTTTCTTTCTAAGAGCAGTGGGATATGATGAGGCAAGTGATGAATCACATGGTCGTGTTGACCTGTGTCCTTGCATGTGATAGGGAACCAAATTACCGATAATTTGTTTATTGGTAACCCACCTGACATACGTGATGGGAACTATACTACAGGATATCCATCTACTAGTAACCCTTCTAACACATGAGAATTGAATTTGATAGTAGAATACCGTATAGGTGAGAGCCTGAGTATTAAAAATGGTAGGTTGCTACTAAAGTCCTCGATTGAAAGGATGAGTTATTTAACTATGCTCAAACACATGTTTAGGCTTGGAGCAACGCAACTCCTCGGAAGCACTGGCCCGGTTGTGGAAGATGATTAGAAGATTCGTTCGGTAAGGAACTTCAGTTTTATTTAGTGCCTTGAAGATTTCTAGAAAAAAATAGCGGTCTAAAAACAGATTCACCTAACTAGTGGATTTCTGTTAAAAAAAACGTATTGAGAGATAATCTCTTTTACGGATTTCGAATGCGAATTCAACAAAAAGTACACTCTAGAATTATTAAGTATCAGTATATGAATCTCTTTACAACACACAAATATTACCACTATGAAGTATAAAAGAGTGTTCTAATCATGTCATAAAATACTATACTATATCAATAAGAAAACGCTATTAAAAATACAATATAAAAGCCGATGGAAATTTTGTTACAATATAGTGACCTTATTATAATCGTGATAGATATAACGTTTAGGAACATGTCATAAATTATATATTATAGCGTTTATCGTGAACTAAAAGTATATATATTTGTTGTAGTGAGGACACGTTAGATATTATAAGTGAACACAAATTGAATATATACATGATGGCGACTCGCTCCACACAGCAAAGCCTACTGAGACAGACGCGGTCCAAAACTTACACGGTTCAATACATTGACCATGGTGAATGATGAAACACATATAGACAAGATGATCGAACGGTCGTGAAGATGTGACCACAAATATCGAGCGGTGATAAGTAATTGGATCTTAATTAAAAGTCCAAACAAAAAATTTAATAAAGAGGAAAAGACAAAATGGATTAGTGTTGAAATTTAATGGTTAACGCATGCGACAGTGTTAGACATTTGCCTAAAAGGCGATAAAAAGCCTACCTCATCTTTTCATGTTTCTCTATCATTTTCTATCTTGACTCATCCATTTTATGTTTGTATTTAATTTGAGTTTTACACGTTTTGTTGGATGTAATTTTTCCTACTAACATGAATATCCAGTGTTTGGAAATTATATATAAAATATATATTACTATTTATCTTTTCTTATGAAGGGGTTTTCACTACTTCTAGCGTGCGCGCACATGTATATATTACATGAAACAAAACCATATGCGAGATTCTAAATTATATGTATATTTCGAATGAAGATATTATAAAATTTATTAATTTGAAGGAGGCCAGCTCAATATGTGTAGTACTGTTTATACTTTATTTACAGTGTTTTCTTGATATGTGTTTCTTTGTACATAAATAGACCATACGTGCTGGTATAAAGTTTTTGATATGTTATTTTTGTGATATATATTCACCTCTTGAACGACTACCAATCGCTCACTTTAGTTTGGTATATGTTTTGATTAAAGTGAAGATAATATATTTAGCGTTTGAGCCTCCAAGAATCTATAGCGCACGAGTGCCTCGTTAACAATATTTTTAGCAATAATATTTATATAGATATAATGTATAGAATCAAAATGAAATGATTGATTACTAAAACACCGATCCAAAAAATATATATATATATATTCTTCAACAATATTGTCTATACGAGACTAATATTTTCAGATTATTGCAAAAAGAGATGTCTTATTCATACCCATGTATGATCTACAACAGACATAAAAGCGCGTAGACATAAAAACGCGTGATATAAAAACATTATTATTTATACTGTAAAAGAACTGATCTACTTTGTGTTAAACGTCTTCTTACTTTGCCGATTTATGCAGAAACTTTAAAAAACCAGAAAAAAAAACACTAGATTTAATGGCATTGATTCTATAAAAAATATGTATTTCACCGGAGCTCAAAAGAGCTCCAAAATTCACTATCATCTCAAGGTTCCTCATACCAAACTCATCAATTACAGTGCTCAGCTTAAAACTCACACTCTCTCATATACCTTCAACTTTTTCTCTCTATTGCTCTTAAAAACCTCTCCCTCTCTTATTTTCACTCACCGAAAACTAACCCATAAGAAAACTAAAAGCTTAAAGAGAACTTGAATCAACTCTCGATCCTTATCTTGGATCTGTTACAATGAATAACAATTCTCACAACCTATAAAACCTTAAGTGAAGAAAACCTGAGAATTGTAAGTGCGTTGATTTGGAGATGTAAAGACGAAGATGATAATTACCCGCTTTAATGTTCTCATCCTGGTTTGATACAAAACCCAAAAAATCAAAACCAATTCGGCATATATTATAAACCATGGTTCAAGAGAAATAGATGAAGCTCAAGAATGGAGCTGAAGAATGGCAAGAGGAAGAAGAAAGGAAGAGGAAGATTGTTAAGATTTTATGTTATTTCTCTCTATGTCAAAACCATAGTATATGTATCTACAAACCAATGTAAACCAACTAAATTAATGTACTAAGCTAAACCGAGTAAACCAACTAAATTAATTTACAATCTAATATTCCCCCTCAAGATGGAGCAAAGATATTGATGACATCCATGTTGCAAAGTAGCTTCTTGAACTGTGTGGGAAAAAGTGGTTTAGTTAGAATATCCGCAAGCTGATTTTCAGTCTTGACATGAAGTGTCTTGACTAAACCCATGTCGATTTTCTCTCGGATATGATGACATTCAAGCTCAATATGTTTGGTGTGTTCATGGAAAACTGGATTTTTAGCAATATGAATGGCGAAAGTATTGTCACAGTATAAAACAGAAGCATCAGAGATGACAATCCAGAGATCACGAAGAAGTTGTTGCAACCAAATCATCTCTTTAACAGCCTGAGACATGGAGCGATATTCAGCCTCTGCAGACGATAAAGACACAACTGATTGTTTCTTCGACTTCCAAGAGATCAAAGAAGAGCCAAGAAACATACAATAACCAGAAGTGGATCGCATAGTGTCAGGACAAGAGGCCCAATCAGAATCAGCAAAAGCAGTTAATTTCAGAGTTGTTGAAGCAGAGTAGAATAAACCTTGTCCCACGGTGCCTTTAAGATACTGAATAACTCGATGAACAGCATGCAAGTGAGGAACACGTGGGGAGGAAGTAAACTGACAAAGTTTGTGGACAGAATATGTGATGTCCAGTCGTGTAAATGTAAGGTACATTAAGCGGCCAACAAGACGACGATAAGTTTCTGCATCAGGTAAAAGTTCCCCCTCATCTTGGGACAGTTTCTAATTGGGCATCATTGGAACTGAAGATGGTTTGCAGCCAAGAAATCCTGTCTTAGCAAGAAGTTCAAGGGTATATTTGCGTTGACACAGTGAGATACCAGAAGCATTCCGAGCTATCTCCAAGCCTAAAAAATATCTTAAACAGCCTAAATTACGGAGCTGAAAGGAACTTTGAAGAGCTGCTGTCAAGAGAGAAGTAGTTGTGTCACAGCTGCTGGCAATTATAATGTCGTCAACGTATACCAAGACTGCAACAAAGGTGGTGCCATTTGTCCGAAGAAAAAGAGTATGATCTCCAGAAGACTTTGTGAAACCCAACTGCAAGAGAGCATCGGAAAATTTCAAAAACCACTGCCGGGAGGCTTGCTTCAAACCATATAGAGAACGTTTCAGTTTGCACACAACATTAGTAGGTAAATGTTCCCCCTGTTTTGGTGAATATCCAGGAGGTAAGTGCATATAGATCTCTTCCTGTAAATCACCATTCAAGAAAGCATTAGAAATATCCAACTGTGTAAGAGACCACCCTTTAGCAGCTGAAACAGCAATCAACAATTTCACTATCGCAAGCTTAGCAACAGGAGAGAACATCTCAACATAATCCAGACCCTCCTGTTGCGTATATCCTTTTGCAACTAAGCGCGCCTTATATCTTTCCAAGCTACCATCTGCATTTAACTTGACTTTATAGACCCACTTACACCCAACAGTTTTCTTGTCAGGAGGAAGAGAACAAATAACCCAAGTGTCATTGTTCTCAAGGGCTGTGATTTCGATCTGCATTGCTTCACACCACTCTTTAATAGCCACAGCTTGAGAATATGTGTGAGGTTCTGGAATTTTATTCATTGCATTGATAAATATCATATATGGATCAGTTAAGAAGGAGTATGAGAAAACATCGGACAAAGGATGTTCATTCGAGGAATTGAATGTGTAGCAGTAATAATCTTGGAGATGAGCAGGCGGTTTAGAGATACGACGAGTTGAAACTGCAAGCGTATCATCAGTGATATTGGTATGACTGTGATCAGTGCTACGAGCAATTGGAAAGAACTGAGAGATGTCTGCAGTCTCAGTGTTCTGTCTTTGAAATGGAAACAGCTGCTCATAAAACACAACAATCCGAGAGATGAAGATGGTGTTGCTTTCCAAGTCAAGTAGTTTATACCCCTTGTAGCCAGAGGGATATCCAAGAAAAACAGAAGCATGAGCTCTATCTTGGAACTTATTCCGATGTTTAGGAGATGTGTTGGCGTAGCAAAGGCAGCCAAATATCTTCAAGTGATCATATTCAGGTTGCTTGTGCGTTAAAAGCTCAAAAGGAGTCTTGTTGGATAGAAGAGGTGATGGTGTTCTATTTATAAGAAAGACCATAGTCAAGATACAATCCCCTCAATAAGCAAGAGGGACATTCGATTGCATAAGAAGAGCCCGAGCCACATTCAGTAAATGTTGATGTTTCCTTTTCACTACCGAATTCTGTTCCGGTGTCTCGGGACAAGAATGATAAGGAATAATACCTTTTCTCTTGTATAAACTATCAAAACGCAATTCTGGTGCATTGTCTGCTCTTACTGCCTTGACGTGTGCACTAAATTATGTTTCAATCATGGTGAGAAAGTCTGGAAAAATAGTGATCACATCACTCTTTTGACGAAGAAGATAAACCCAAGTCGTACGTGTATTGTCATCCACTATTGTAAGAAAGTATTGATTTCCATCATGAGTTGATTCAGAGAATGGCCCCCATATATCGATGTGCAGCAAGTCAAATGGCTGTGAACACATGTTTTGCCGAGATTTATAAGGCAATTTCTTCTGTTTCGGTCTTTGACAAATTTCACAATGCAATAATCCCTTATTCTTATATTTCGAAATTCCAAGAGTATCTGAAAGCATATCAATCCGTGTAAAAGAAGTATGGCCTAGTCTTTGGTGCCAAACATTAGCATCTATTACAGAGTGTGCAACATAAGGAGTAGAAACTATAGTATCTTCAACTGTAGCTGCTATACTCGATGCTTTGTCTGATACCAAGTCTTTCACGTCCAATATATATAGATTCCCAATCCTGCTACCTTTGCCAATCTCCAATCCCTTGGTGAGATCCTGTATTTTGCAACAATCTGTGTCAAAGATAACTCTAGAGCCAAGATCTGCAGTCAAAGAGCTGATACTGAGTAGACTCAATCGGAATTCAGGGATATATAACACATTTCTTAATGTGATATCTTTGTTAATCCGAATACTACCAATGCCTCCAATACACAGTGTCTCCAGTTGGTAAATGCACATAATTTTGAACAGAAGTATCAAGATCAAGGAATAACTCTTTCAAATGTGACACATGGTGAGTTGCACCATAATCAATTATCCACGTTTTCTCTTTTGCTTTGCAGTTACTCAATGTCAAAATCCCAATAAAATTATACGTGGAAGAAGAAAAGGATATACCAGATGAGTTATTGATTGAAGTTGAAGGAATTGAAGAAACATCCGCAGATGGTGCCTGAAGTTGAGAACTAAAATAGGCTATGAAGTTCTGTATTTGTTCCTTATTCAAATTCCCAATCAGATTGTCCAAATTTCGAGTCATTGTATTATCAGAAGCTGAAACATGTGCAGCAATAACTGAACTCGATTGACCTTGTTTATCACCATTGGTTTTCCCTTTCTTGTAACCAACATGGTAACCATGAAGTTTATAACAACGATCAGCTACATGACCCGAATATCCACAATGTGAACATATCGGCTTTGTCTTCTTTTGGACGAAATTCAGCTCACCAGAATCATGAGAGTTTTGAGCAACATTCAACACACTAGGTTGAGTGTTATGACTGATTTGATAAGCAGTCGGAGCAATAGCAGAACTGAAACACCTCTGACTGTCATCTTGGTTTAGCATATTATAGATCTCAGCTAAGTTTGGGAGAGGTTTCTTCATTATAATCTGACCACGAATCACTGCATATCGATCACTTAGACCAGCAAGAAACTTAATGATTCTACCCCTTTCTACCTTAGCTTTAGCCATTTCTTGACCTCTACAATTAAACAGTGAACAACATGGACAAGGTTCACTAACCTCAGCACTATCCAAATTGTCCCAAAGTGTCTTCAATTGTGTATAATATCCAGATAGATCCATTGAGCCTTGATGAAGATCATGAATCTGTTGTATAAGTTGAAAAGTGCGAGGTAAATTTTTCATGTGAAATCGGTTATGAAGATCAACCCAGATTTGAGAAGCATCATCGAAATTGAGAATACTGCCATAAATCTGTTTATTAACTGAGTTCAACAGCCATGATTTCACCATATATTACACCTTGACCAGATTCGAAAAATTGGATCACTTACTGCAGGCCGAGATATAGATCCATCGATGAAAGAAATTTTGTTCTTTGCATCTAGAGCAATCTTAATAGCTGAAGACCATTGATTATAGTTAGATCCATCGAGCTGTATGGAGATAATGAACATACCGGGATGATCCGCATTGTGCAAATTGAGAGGTGAATGAATACTGTCAGGATTCATCATATCTGTAGCAACAATTGAAGTCTCAAGTGTTAAAGTCCCAGCTCGGTCAGATCGTCGGACATTACGGCGAATCGCAGTTCTCACCATAGCGTTTTCCGATCTGCAATTTTGAAAATGGAAACAAAAATTCAGAGAGAAGATTCGAGAAGAAGTCAGTGAGTCATCACTGCTCTTATACCATATTATAAACCATGGTTCAACAGAAATAGATGAAGCTCAAGAATGGAGGCAAAGAATGGCGAGAGGAAGAAGAAGATTGTTAAGATTTTTTGTTATTTCTCTTTATGTCAAAACCATCGTATATGTATCTACAAACCAATGTAAACCAACTAAATTAATGTACTAAGCTAAACCGAGTAAACCAACTAAATTAATTTACAATCTAATAGCATAGAACCTTCTCTTTCAACTAGAGACTCTGCCACTGCTTCATAAACTTGAAACAAGTGTGCTTCCGTTTAAGTTTTCATAAAACCCGAAGAGTGAAACTCTGATCTTTGACTATTTAACCTTCAAATCTCCACCTTTGACAAGATCATATAAGTTACTTGGTGAATCAATGTTTACCGGATTAATGGTTAGTTACATGAAGCATTCTTAGTGCTTCTTGGAGCTTATAGACTGGCAAGACTTTGGTAAAAATGTCTGCATGATTATACTCTGTTGGAATTTTCTTCACTTATATCATCTTCTAATTTATCTGATACTTCACTGCAATGTTTTTTGTGCTGCTGTGGAATAAAACATTCTTTGCCAATACAATGGCACTTTAGGAGTCATAGTTTATCTCAAAAGCTTGCAGAAAACCAAACTCTTCAGCTAACCCCTTTAGCCAGATCGCTTCTTATGATACTTCTAACAAAGCCATGTATTCCGCTTCGGTTATTGAGAGAGCAACAACACTCTGGAGATTTGATTTTCAGCTGATGACATTCCCACCAGCTGTAAAGACCATTCATGTGATTCATTTCCTATTATCCAAGTCGGATGCAAAATCAGAGTCACAATAACGTTTAATGACAAATTCTGCTTTGTTTTCATAACTCAGTCCAACCTTTGATGTGCCTTTAATGTACCTCAAAATCCACTTAACCACTTGCCAGTGATCTTAGATTGACTTTGACATAGATCTGCTAACCATGCCAACTAGATAGGCCAAATCTGGTCTTGTACCTATCATCAAGTACATTAAACTTTGTACATCACTTTGGTATGGAACTGAGTTCATGAAATTCTCCTGATCTTCTACCTCCACGTGTGCAGCTGCTCTTAACATGAAATGAGCTCCTAGAGGTGTTGAGACTGGTTTAGACTGATCCATCTTGAAATTCTCTAGAACCTTTTGCATATAACCTGGCTCAGAAATTCAGAGGTTTCTTTTTGATATGTTTCTTGTGATTTCCATACCAAGTATCTTTTTAGCTTCTCCTAAATCTTTCATCTCAAACTCTAAACTTAGGAGTTGTTTCAGAGATTGAATTTGTTGTTTATCCAAAGAAGCAATCAAAATATCATCTACGTATAGGAGTAAGTAAATGATATTACCTTCTTATATCTTCTTCAAATAGACACAATAGTCAAAATTGCTTCTCTCATAACCATTATGTAGTATAAACTCGTTGAACATGAGATTCCATTGTCTCGGAGACTATTTCAAACCATATAGACATCTCTTGAAAATGAATACTTTCTCTAGATAATCTTTGTCTATATATCACGCAGCTTGCTCCATTTTTATGAAATCATCTAGATTCCCATGAAGAAAAGTAGTCTTCACATCCACTTGGTGAAATTCCAAATTTTGAGAAACGTGTGAGAGTAGATTTCTTATTGTGACATGCTTCACAACTGGTGCCAAAATCTCGTTGTAATTTACTCCTTCTTTTTGAGAAAATCCTTGGGCCACGAGCCTAGCTTTGTGCCTTCGTTTTTCAACACTTGCTATTCCTGCTTTCGTTTTGAAAATCCACTTGCAGCCTATGAATTTCTTGTCTCTGGGTCTATCAATCAATTCCCAAGTATGATTTTTCCAGAGTGATTGGATTTCTTCATCTGAAGCTTCTAACCAAAACTCATAAATAATCTTCAATCATTCATTGCTTCTATGTAGCTTGTAGGCTCATGAAAGCATGCGTCTTCAGAGAGGGAACAAACAAACAATGCTATTTCTTCTTCTTGATCTTCATTTTCACAATTATAGTCTTGAAAATGAACTGAAGGATGAATGGTTCTCCTACTTCTGTCTTGAGCAAGTTGATATTGCTCTAAGTCTTGGGTGTCAGTGACATCATTTGCTTCATCTTGTGTGTTTTGAACTTGAGTCTCATGTTATCGAGTTTCATGTTCCTCTATTGTATCTGTGATAACTCCACCTTGAGATTTAGAT
>JAKUCM010008406.1:0-20306 GCA_023374145.1 Lepidium sativum
ACCTCCTAGACTGTGATTATGCAAGTGAACCAACGGTCTCAAACCTCTCAAAGTCATTGAAGTCTCTATGTGGATATTCTTCTACGAAACAGCCATTATTAGCTATAGATGTAACAACTCAAACTGACAGCAAGAAACCAGAAGAAGATTTGCTTCTTCGTGATACAACAATGGATGATGATGTTATGGATGCTAATAGTGAATCTTGGGAATTTACGGAGACTGAACTTGAGACGTTGGGTCTAGAAGAACGCGAGATTGATGATGATGAAGAATCTAGCGACTCTGATTCACTTACAGTTTATGACATTTTGAAAGAATGGGAAGAGAATAGTAAGAAAGAGATATGAGAATTCTTGTAAATTTCTCATAATCGAGTTTTTTTACGTGCTTATTCGTCTCTTTTCAAACCTGTTTCAAGGTTACTAAACAGATCATCCACATTCAATATAAAAGATCAGTTTTACAGAACAGACTTGAGAAAACAACATACATATGATCCAACCACGGATTTACACTGGTACTAACCAAAAAACATATCGGAAAGGTTTGAATACTTTAAACTCTGCAGGTGATGAGATATCGCCTCATTCAAGACAGACCTTGATATAATAAACCGGTAAAAGCACTATGTATATAATATATATTTATGGCTTACTCTATTATAGAACTTCACCATGATGGTTGTCTCTTTCTGATTTACCAAGTATGATCACGGATCCTGAACTTCAAAGCTTTCATGGCTGCCTTTGCAAATATCTGAGCAGCTTCAGCTTCTGCTTCTGCTCTCTCTGCCTCTTTAGCTGCTTCTTCAGCCTCTGCTATAGCAAATTCTGCCTCTGCAACTGCTCTAGCTGCAGCCTCTGCAGCTTCTTGAGCTGTCGTGCCTTTTATCATAAATAACTCTTCATCTGCTCGGGACTTTGTGAGAATGTTGGTGCCATTCACCTCGGGTTTTGGAGGGCCTTTCGCATTGTTTCCTTCCAAAATGAGTTGAGGAGACTTCTGTCTTGCTCCTAAGGTCATATAATTAGTAGAAAATCTGTACTTGTGCTTTATCTGAAAGTGAGAATTCACCCAAGTAAGCAATTGAAAATGCTGAGTAATAAAAAGTTGTTATCTTGAATCCTGATTAAAAGTTGTGTGTTTACCTTAACTAATGTGCCATTAGATGATAAATGTTTTAATCTAACTGCCACATGCCTTTTCATATTTGGTGGAGTCTTGAAATTCTCCTGAAATTTTACAGCTAATAAGCATATAGCATAACCCCAAAGAAGCATAAAATCCTAATGATAGAGTTACCTCTATGTACAGAAAGATCGATGTTCTGTCAGAACCACGTAGTTCCTTCAAGTTGGTAATTGCCTCCAAGATTATCTTATCCAAACTACAAGAACAGAAAATTGCTCAAACTCAAATCTTTGTACTCAAGACAAAGGTAAAAGTCGTTATGTGTATTGAGTCATGATTTCACATGAACAAAACCTTGTAATTGATCTCTTTGAAGCACAGGTTCCTGGTGAACCACCACCAGAGCCTTCAGGTGAAGTTGGTTTTGCCTGTTCATCTCCATTAGCCAAAGCCACAATACTAAGAGCTGTGTTGTTATTATCCTGTTTAGGAGCTGGTAGAGACCTTTTAAGCGCAAGTTTAGCCTTTTTCCTTGAACCCCATAATGCTGTCACGCTTATATTCCTCCATTTGTCCTGTTACGCTTTGAACTATCAAGATTAGTCTCAAATAAAGCAGATTTTTTCATCCAAACCCATCAATTAAGTTCCACAATTTTTAGTATCGAGTTCTAATTTACCTTAAGATCAACATTTGAGCGAGACTTTAGGATTAAACTGAACTCAGGATCCGAGAGTATTGTACGCCATTTCCCAGTCCCATGCTTAAGCACTCCAGCTTTAAGAGCTGCTTCTTCTTCTGGTGTCCACTTCTGCTTAGGGGCACCCATCCACAGTTATCAAAAGTTCTTACCTTTTTAAGAGGTTGAAAGTTTCTTTCTGCCAACAGATGAAGAAAACACTACAAAACTTAGAATCTAATCTACGAAATGGGTTGTGAACAAGAAGACTAAATCTAAGGAAACTTAACAACATCAACGCCATTGTTGAACTCTTAAAATTTGTGTACCATACTATTACGATCCACCAGAACATAAATTTTGAAAATTTATCATTTTGATCCAGCAGACTCACAAAGCCACAACATGAAAATTGTAATCACACAAATCAAAAGAGAAGTGACAAATAATTAGCTAAATCAAAGCTCAATTCAACAAAAAGACGAGATATTCTAGCCAAAAGAGAATCAAATCCCATATTTTCCAGTGATTTCAATTTCATTCACGACGTCAAAAAATCAACAGGAAACTGGAAATTCCGCCAAATTCAAATTCATTAGAGAAAGTCTACCAATACAAAATCAAATCATTTACAATAATCAAATGGGATGATCGGAGAAAATATCAAAATGGAAAATTCAGAGAACAAAAAAGAAACAGAAATGAGGAAGGAGGAGAAAAAGCATGCCAGATCAAATGGTTACAAAGGAAAGTTTTGGAGAGAGGAAACTTGATGATGAAAGCTAATTCCTTGTGCTGATGAGTCATAGATCAAATGTGAATCTTAGAATTTCGCTGAAACAAACGAAGAAGAAGACCAGAGAGAGTAGTACAAGGAAGAAGAATATCCATAGAAATAAAAAGGAAAAAACTCGAGCTTCCTTTTGTATTCAAGCTAAGGAACTTATAGAATATACAATATAACCCTTCAGCTTCCAAAAATTAAAAATATAACCATTTATTCTCAAAATTTACATATATGCCTCAATTTGTATCAAATTACACAATAACACATACTCACTATATCAATAAGCTACAAATAACCCATTCTTCATATTATGTTCAATAGTATCAAGTGTAGATATTGAAATAATTAGGAGGACTAGATTGATCTCAAAGAGAAAATTTAGGGAGTATTTAAGAGTTTAACATAATTATTAGACCGATAGAGTCATTATAAACGTTACAAGGGCTAGATAGAAAATTTGTAAGTTTCATTTTCAGTTTTCTCTTTCTCTTTCGCCATTTTTCTACAGAAGAGAAGAAACCGAAACGAGATAAAAAAGCTTAGAGATTTCCCAGATTGTTGTCTTCTACTGGTGACGATGGCGCTTCGTGCTACTCAAGGGACTGCACGTATCGCGGCGGCGCTCCGACGTGTCGCTCGGCCTTTCTCTACTGACGCGGTGGTTGAATCGGATTACAGGCGTGGCGAGATTGGTAAGGTCTCCGGAATCCCTGAGGAGCATCTTTCCCGTAAGGTAAGTAATCATTGATTCTATTCATTTCCTATGAATTCAATTTAGAGATTAGGGTTCTTATAATCGTGATCGAAGTTATTCGATTGGAAATGTACAGGTGATAATATACTCACCTGCAAGAACTGCTACTCAGCAAGGATCTGGGAAACTTGGGAAATGGAAGATTAACTTCGTCTCTACCCTAAAGTATGAAACTTTTTCATTCAACCTCCCTAAGTTCTTAGTTTTATCATTTCGATTTAGAATTATCTTTTGGCTTATACATAGATGACCTAGAGTTACATGTAATGTCTGCTTCGATTGTAAGAGATGCTCTTGTGGCTTGATATCCAATCTTTGAAAGCTAAATTTTCCTTCTGGTTAATTTGGATTTGGCCTTTCAAAAAATAGCTTATGGTATGAGACTTGATTGATGATATTGTATCTGGGCCTTGACATGTTTGTAGGTGGGAGAATCCATTGATGGGATGGACTTCTACAGGCGACCCTTATGCCAATGTTGGAGACTCTGCCCTTGGTTTTGATTCAGAAGAAGCTGCTAAATCATTTGCTCAGCGTCATGGTTGGGATTATGTGGTATGTTGTTTCCTTTTTCGAAATCATCTTTGGTGATATT
The DNA here is from genome assembly GCA_023374145.1 of Lepidium sativum. NCBI lineage: Eukaryota > Viridiplantae > Streptophyta > Magnoliopsida > Brassicales > Brassicaceae > Lepidium > Lepidium sativum. The sequence continues at coordinate 3,950 of JAKUCM010008406.1, forward strand.
CACATTTTTTGAGTGTGTGTCATTGTCATGATTCTGTTTTAAGAACCCTAAATATAGAAGAGTTTAGAGTACTGAAAAACGCCCATTTGATTCATGACAGGTCAAGAAGCCCAAAACACCATTATTGAAGGTTAGTAACTATCTTTTAACTTAGGCTTCATTTCAATCTCAACCCCTTAACTCCCAGGAACCCTTAAATGGTAATAGATTGGGTATTGTAGTTTCTAGTTTAAGAGTAGTCTCATTGAGGAACTGCTCCTACTTGACTCATCTTGCTTCATCAGAACTGGTTTAGACTAACCTCAAGTCTTAAGATACGCTAATTTTTTGGAGAACGGTTTTCTCTTTTTCTCTTTCGATTACATTGGTAGTACGTTCTTTAGATTGAAGTTTGAACCTAACCTCATGATGGTTCATCTACCATAACTGCAGGCTAAGTCATACTCGGACAACTTCAAATGGAAAGGCCCTCCTCAACCAAAAAACTGATTTTTGCACCTTCTTCCATTTCTCGACCAAAAAGAGAAACCTTATTTGATCATGTTTCTTTGTTGTTTTAGCATATGTGAGGTTTCGTTTGAAAGATCCATTATCCATGGTTGTATTTCCTTAAAATTTCAATAATATGATGATGTTGAAACACATTTCTTTGATATATCAACTCTTCTCTGAATATTTAGTGGTTCGCTTGTCAATGGTAAAACTAAGAGATTCCGAACTGATCATATTCAAGTCAATCTAATCAAAAAGATACAGAAGTCCAAAGACAAATTCGAAGCAAAAGAACATAATTCAACTAAAGATAAACAACAAAGTCTCGTCTTTTGCATAACATTACAAATTTGGAATAGAATCCAAGAGACATCATCTTCCACCGATCAGAAACAAGCATCCAAGAGACAGCAACAACAGAGAGCAGCCAAACTGTACATGCATACAAACACAACAACATCACCTTAACAAAATACAAAACAATAAACCATTTAAAGAAATTTAGAGATAGATAAGATCAAAGAACGTACCATCCCTCAAGCATACCGGCTTGTTTCTGTTGTGGAGCCTGAGAGTATTGCGGTGGAGGATAACCTTGAGCAGGAGGGTATCCTTGACCATAACCCGGTGGTGGATAACCGGCCGGAGGATAACCAGTCGGAGGATAAGCATCCTTAGGAGGATATCCTTGAGGAGGAGGAGCACCAACAGGATGTTGTTCTTGATACATCTTTCTTCTTCTTCTTCTTCTGAGTTTCTCTGTGAAAGTTTTCTTCTTTCTCTCTCTCTCTTTAAGGAAGTTTTGTTTATTCCTTTATAGCAAAGCAATGGCGGTGACTAATAATATATATACATATATATTTTTTCTTTTTAATTTTCTTCTTTTTTATATCTGATAAAGAAAACGATAAAGAAATATACTTTTTTAAAAAGAGTTAAAGTTCCTACGAAATGATGGGATATAGGCCAAATGGTTTGCATTTGGTTTATGAATTCAGAAAATTAGAAATTTAAGAAAATAGCCAAATTATAAAAGTATATATTTGATTCAATTCGGTTTGAGTTAGGTTTTATAAACAAATATCATATTTTAAATTTAATTTTTAATAGTTTTACGATTATTTGATAATTTTAAATTATTTGATATAAATTTAATTAAATTTAACTTAATAGTCTGATAATTTTTTTATAATAAAACCTAAATAATTAAAATCGTAATACCAAATTTTGAATCATGTAATAATAATTTGAAAAATAAATAATATAATATGTGATGACGATAATAATTAAATATTATAACCAAATAATTAACTAAGATTGGTCTACTAGTGTAATCACTTTACAAATTTTTAAGGTACCAGAGAGAGATCGAACTTCATACACATAATTTTAAAAATCATTAGATTAGTTGACAAAAAAGTTAACTAATATTTATTTAATATAAACTTCTTCAATTTTTTTGGTATTTTTATTCGAGTAACTAATTATTTAAATGGGTTTTTGATAAAAAGTTAAACCGAATCAAATAAAAATTAATATAGAATTGTTTAGAATTAGGTTATTTAAAATTCCTAAACTTCGGTTCAGTTTTATATGATATTTTTTTTCCTTTCAATCTTTCGGCGTCAGCGACTAACTCGTTTTGGAGGTCGGACAAATGATTAATATTATATATTAATACTGGTTGGTGACATAAAATTTTAGCTGAATTGTATTTTCAGTTAATTTTTTTGTAAATTGTTACCAGTTGGGCACTTGAATTTGTAGAAGAATTTTTAAAAAGTTACATTATAGTTGATTACTTTTTGTTTATGTCTCTCTTTCCTCGTAACATGTTCTAATTTTTTGGTTTTTTTTTTTAATTTTTTTTCATTCATATTTCAAATAATGAATTAACATATTAATAAATAAAAACAGTACTGAGTACATGTGTCATAATGGTGTAGTCACTTTACAAATCCTTAAAACACCAAAATCGAACCCCTATACGAGATTTAAAAATCAGTAGTTTTTTTTTTGTCAACTAGCCTAGTGGCTTTTTAAATCCCACTCCTACACTTGCAGGTAGGGGGTTCGATCTCTAGTGCTTTGAGGATTTGTAAAGTGACTACACCACTGAACCATCTGTCCTCGGCAAAAATCAGTAGTTTAATTGACAAAAAAAACAGTAAAAATAATAAAAATTATTATAGCTAACACACAAGAAAATTCATTTTTAGCATAATTAATAAGATCCATTATATAAAATGTGTTTGTAAAATGTTTATTTGGAAATTTAGTGGCCTGAATTAGAATGAATTAGAATACATATAGTGTAAAGATTACTTATTCTTATTCTTGTCTAAAATATTATGTCATGTTATAAAATTATATGTTCTAATTAGGTAAATAAGAAATGTATGTTTTAGCGTAATGTTATTTATTAATGTTTGTTAAATTAAGTTGTTTTATAGATTATAATATTATATTTTTATTAGATAATATTAATATTATCACCAAATTCAGTCAAATTATTCTGTTATTATTTGATTTTAAATATTTCACCAAATTTTTTTTTATATTGAGCTAGATTCAATTGGTACTATTTACATCTATTACATATATATACGTAAATAGCTTGATGTAAAACCAAAAATGTAAATAGCTCAATGACCTTTTTGTTTGCCCCACCAATGTCACTAGTTCTTTTTTCCCATAATTAGTGTGGTTCGGTTCCATTATCACTATAACATCATCATGAGTCCTAATTTTTGGGTCAATGAACTACTTAAAATCCGACTATATTTGGAGACTAAAAAATCTTATGTTAAAACCTCTAAAAATATTACACGACAAATATGTTTAAACCGCAAATAGCATCTAGCATAGTGGCAGGCGGTAAGTCCATATAAGGCAATACATTTGCATAACCCGAGATCGAGTTTTCATACTTACATTATGTAGGAATTGACTATTGGACCGGCCAATTATCGCCCACATATAATTTGCCGTTCAAAAAAAAGTTTAAACCAAAAAAATCCTCTTTCCCTTCTTTATCTTAACATGCAAGATAAATCATTCTCAGCCAGAAAACTCCTTTAATATTTTCTAAAGTTTCTTGTTTTTCTGAATATTTAGTGGTTTACTTGTCAATATTTTATGTGATTGAAAGAGATAATCATCTTCGGGTAATTTTAATCCAAAAAGATACTATAACTCAAAAGACAAATTTCAAAGCTAAAAAAGATAACAACAGAAGAAAAATAGTTAAAAGAAACGAGACAACAAAGTTTAGACTCTAGTCTATTTTCGTTTGCAAAAACCAATTTGATATCTCCAATTGGTATTCACCAAAATCTTTACCACTTCATTGATTTCAGTGGACTAGATGTAATATTGTTTCCATGTTTTTTGCTTTTTTTTTGCATGGAACCAAATTCAAAAGCTCTACTCATTGTAAATCTTTACATTTTTATTATATTTTCTTACATTTTTTCATTATATTAAATACGATTTACTAGATTCGAACTCGGATAAGAGAACAAAGATTATAGTCAACCACTTGACGACAAATATTTCTCCAACCAAAATAATAATATTTCAAAACAATACCAATGATGTAGATGAATACTTTTCTTTTCTCATAATTAGATCTTCTTCTTCTTGATATTCATATTATATATAATAAAGAAACAATTCTTTTACAAGTTCGTACGAATAGATCTTTTGAAATTAGGTGATCTTCGTGTTCACATTTTCGATTGTACGAGATTGTGTTTAAAATATTTTATCATTAGGACTTATACTGATTAAAATTAATAATATAATGATTATTTATTGCTATATGAACTATCTATTCAAGTTGTTGTAAACGCTACTAAGAGCACTTCCCACCATTAAAATAACCAAAATGAGTATTTAACTTTTTCTTTTTGTCAACGGCAAATTCATTGGGTCACAACTGGCCAGCCCAATAGCCAAATTTCTACATAATGTAGGCGGGGGGACTCGATCCCTCGTTGTGCAAATGAGCTGCCTTATGTGGACTTACCATCTGCCACTAGGCTAAAAGCCATTTACAGTATTTAACTATTTTAATAATACTATTTTTTTTTTGTCAACTAGCCTACTGGCTTTTAAATCTCACTCCTACTATTACAAATAGGGAGTTTGATCTATGGTACCTTGAAGATTTGTAAAGTGATTACACCACTGAATTTTAATAATATTATTTAATTAAAAGGTTTTGCACAATTAAATTTTAATTCTTTAAACAAAAATTAGATCAATTAAAACTCAACAATTAGCAAGTGGATTTTTTAAAATTGGTTGAAGAGTTTTTAAAAGTCTTAGATAAAAAAATCTATTTTATTTTTTCTCATAATTTTCTATTTTTTTTTTTAATTATTAAAAAATCCTCTTAAGAAACCCTAATGAAAGTGATTTAACAGTTTCAATTAAAATTGGGTCATAACCTTTTGCATCATCGTGAATCAAACGCAACACAAGAAAAGCTCGTGAGGGTATTTATGGTAATGAAAGGAAAAAACAACCGTTAAATGTCGGCTTGTAATTGGGCCTTTAGAGCCCAATAGTGGCCTTGTAAATAGGCCTTTTATAGCCTAATAGTGGCCCATATCATTGACTCCAAACCCGGCCCAAAACATACTTGTCACGTTTTCTCCAACTAGGATTTGAAGTTTTACGATTAAGGTTTTTGGTTTTTTTTTTTTTTTGTCATTAGAGCACAAATTACTAGTCCATTAGCTAAGTTTTTGCAAATGCAAGTAAGGGCACTCGATCCCAGGATATACAAGTACGCATATCTCTTGTGGATTTACCACCTGCCACTAGACTAAATGCCACTTGCAAGTTTATGATTTTTAGTTTCTAGCTTTTAGTTTTTGATTTTTAGTTTTTAGTTTTTGATTTCCAAAAGTCTCCAAAATTTGATTTTTTTTTTTTTGAAGAAAGTAATGTTATATTTCCGAAAATTAGTTTTTAGGAATATATAGAAACTAAATCTTGAATGTTGAATTGTATTTGAAAAATAGGTTTTAAGAAATCAAAAACTAGTTTTTTTAAATCTTGAGTAGTTTAGATTTTGTGAAAAACAAAAACCAAAAACTACATTAAAATACTCACCAATCAATTTTAAAAATTATAGATTTATAAATGTGACAAAATATTCGTCTGCATATGCGTTTTCTGGAAATAAATGATTAAAATTAGTCTTAGTAGCGTACGAAATTGAATTTGGTTATTAATGTATATGTATTTATATATTGCTTAAAAAATATGGTTGCTTGAATAATCAAAGACCGAGTATTAATGAGACTAAACATGACTAAGCCGTTAATTACGTTACTTCGACTTAACTAAACCATAGATAATTATGTATTAGTCAATTTAAATTATTGACTGCATAACTATGATTGACCTAAAAACCCGACCAAATTAGCTGCCAAACTAATTTTAAAAAGTAACTACATTTTTTTTTATCCACAATAGATTATATTAGATGCAAGTGGTATTTAGCCTAGTGGTATGTGGTAAGTCCACAAAAGGCATGCGTACTTGCACATTCTGGGATCGAGTCCCCCCGCTTGCATTTGCAAGAACTTGGCTAATGGGCCGGCCATTTGTGGTCCAATGTTGATAAAAAAAAAATATATTGGATTGCAATTGATCGGCCTAATAGCAAAAATTTTATGTAATGTAGACGAGATACTCGATTTCTAGCTGTGCAAATGATCAGCTTTAAATGAACTTACCGCTAACCACTAGGTTAACTAATACGAAAGTGAATAGTTATGTAATAATTAGTGTTGCCTTGAAATATCGCTAAAGGCTTATCATTTGCTTAGTTGAATGGTGGGTGATTTACGCCTAACATGTCGACAATGAAATGTTATGATTTGATGTCTTGAAATTATGATGCATAGATCTATTAGGTCGAATTCATAACCACAATATCTGATTATATAACGAATTGTCGGATTTGATACAATTTAAAATGATATTTTTGGAATCTTGAATCTGCATTTTTTTTCTCAGTAGTCATTAGAAGTAGTCATTAGAGGGTATGTACATTTAGTTAATCGATTAAATTTTTCATTTTTACAATTTTTCTCCACCAAAATTTAATGTTAAAGAGTTGTGCAATGCCGATGACAGGTAGTCCAGTGGTGTAGTCACTTTACAAATTTTCAAGACATTAGGGATCGTATCCTACCTGCAATAATAGGAGGGGATTTAAAAGGCAATAGGCTAGTTGAGAAAAAAAAAAAATTTGCGCAAGATTCTGTGACAGATTTTCAAATTAGAAATTTGGATTATAAGTCTGATAAATTAAAATAAAAATTTGGATATATGCAAATACAACAAATATTTGGTAGGTAACATGTCACCAAAAACTCAAAGATTAAGACAAAACTATATGTAACTTTTGTTACCTAACGTTTGTCTATGAAATTCGTTCTCCAATATTTCAGATGTTAGAAAGTTTTAACATTCTTGAAAATATTTTGAAGAGATAGAATCTAATTAAGGAAATATAGAAATAGTAACATCGCTTTACATAAAACTCTTAATGATGTCAAATAGTTTTTGCTTTTAGAATATCTACGCTTTTAAAGATCTCTCATGAGGATCCAAATTCTGGAATGCTGTGTAACGCTGGTCTCCACCCACTTTTTCCTCCACCGTGACTCCGCCTCATAAATCCATCTCCACCACTTTCTCCGGCCACCTATTAAATCAGTAAAAATAAAATAGAAAACATTTAATGACGAAGCAATGTAAGATTAACATTAAATACTAGACCAGGACCGGTTCAGTTTGGTTTTGGTTGCTGACAAAGAACCGAGCAATAAGACCCGACCGGTATACTAGTATTCCGCGTAAAGCTGGCACCGAAAATCCGAATCGAACCAAAAAAATAGGTTTTTGTTTCCCATGTACTAGTAGTAGACATAAAAGAAGTAAAATTGGAATTTGATTCGATTTCGGTTTCTAGCAAAAAAAATTATTTCTAGGGCTGAGCAAAAAAAACTGGAATCGAAGAACCGAACCGTACCAAAAATAAGTATTCAGTTTGGTTTTGGTTGCTGACAAAAAACCGAGCAATAAGACCCGACTGGTATACTAGTATTATGCATAAAGCTGGCACCGAACCAAAAAAATAGGTATTCGTTTCCCATCTATTAGTAGTAGACATAAAACCGAAACCAAACTGAACTAAAATTGGAATTTGATTCGATTTCGGTTTATAGCAAAAAGTACAGCGATGAAACCAAGACCGTGTATACATATTACAATGCACGTACCGTATCATCTTGGTTCGGATCCAGATCCGAATTCGGGTTAACTTGACCCGTTTCTCGATCCATCGTCTTTCTATGTTTCTTCTTCTTCTTCGTTAACTCAAGTCCTCCTCCTTCTTTCAATAACTTCCCAAGCTTCACACATTTCTTCGTTGCAAACTCATTCAAAACCTCTGCATGATCAAAACTCAACATTTTTAATAAACCAAATCCATATAAAATCATAAGATTTGAGTTTGAATGTAAATAAATACCTTCAAAGCTAACGAGACGATAAACATGTCCAATGAGTAAAGTATCATCAGGACGAAGAAGCTTAAGCTGCTTCAATGGCGACCCTTTCTCGGTTTTTAAAGTCGGTGACGTCACAACCACCGCAACATAATGACCAGGATTAGATTTCATGACGTCACTCGCCGTCACTGACCAATAAATCCTCTCAATTTTGTTCTCCGCCGGATGATGAATCAAAACCGTCGCTGCTTCCGCCGCTTGACAATTCCCCATTTTTAAGAAATTTATTACAAGAAGAAAAGTTTTGATTTTTTGTTATGTTCTTGTCTGAAACTGAAGTATATATATATAAGACAACCAAAAGAAAAAACAAAAACAAAAGCTTTAATGTTGGTTTTTAATAAACAGTGACGTCAGAATTCTTCATGTTTTAGGATTTGTCAGGTTTGACAAAGAGATTAGAACAAATTTCGAAATACAAAAAAGAAGAAAAAAAACAGTGAGAAGTTATGAATTAAAGATGTCGACGAAGATTAAGAAATGAAATGAATAAATAAAGAGGTTGAGAGAGGTGTGGTTGAATTATTTATTTTGTTATGTTTTTTAATGATAATGACAGGGAAATTGATAAACATTATTAAGGATCTTGCATATCGTAACCAATGAATTGATTAACGAATTGTTAATTCTCTTGAATTATTAAGTTGACTAGAGCTTATGGTATCAAATTAAAAGCCTATATAGGTTGAATAAGAATAACATATCATGTTTTTACCAATAATACTATTCAACAATTTTAAATCTAAAAAGAATATTATTTATGATATACTAACTAATGTGAAAATTTAAAAATGTGCAATATCTGTATTTTTTATATAAAAATGATAAAATCTCTTCACAAAATTTTATTAGACGCTACGTATTTGTTCAGATATTGGCTAACGAATTATAAAAAAAATAGATATAAAATAGAAAATATTCAAAAACTAATTTTAAAACATTAATATATTTTAATCTTATATATTATATATTTTATACTCAATCAAATAATGCTAAGTTAGCGAAGTAGTTAAATAATTTTAAATAATTCGTGTATTGTTAGTTTAAGGTTGATTAATCGTTCTAATATGTTGTAGTTTAGAACACAAGTATTATATGTAGTTTGTAATTTGTAATTTGTCGACGTGATATTTCACATTAGAGGCATACCAATATCGATTCAGGACAACTCAAAATTAACAAGTTGAAACACGAGTTGGAAAATCTTAAGAGTAATGGGCCCTCTGATCCAGATCGTTTATTGCAGTTGCAGTTAGATATGCGGACCGCTTATGCGGAAGAAGAGGGTTACTGAAAACTCAAAAGTAGGAATAAATGGCTAAGTGAAGGTGATGAAAACACTAAATATTTCTATGCCCAAACGAAGCAGCGACGAGCCCGTAATCGGATAATAGGACTTTATTCGAGTGACCGTGTTTGGATAAGCAAGGAAGATGATAGTATTAGAGAGGCAACATATTACTTCTCGACGCTTTTCTCCAGTAATGGGGATTTCAATGTAGTTTTGGATGATCTTAAGTCTAAGATAACTGATATGGATAATCATATTTTGATGCGGCGAGCTACTCATGAGGAGGTTCGTCAAGCTTTATTCTCGATGGACCCTAGTAAAACACCGAGGCCAGACGGGATGATAGCTTTATTTTTTCAGGAGGCGTGGGAGATCATACACGTTGACTTAGTTGATGTGGTTAATAATTTTTTGGTAACATGCTCCTTTGAGCGGTGTTTAAATAACATTAATATTTGCCTTATACCAAAAGTTTCACGTCCGACGAGGATGTCAGATTTTCGACCAATAAGTTTATGTAATGTGATATATAAGATCATATCTAAGGTGATGTATCTTCACCTTCGAAGGGTGCTACCTAGATGAGTTTCGGAGACGTAATCAACATTTGTAGCTCGGCGAAACATCTCCGACAATATTTTGATAGCCCAGGAGATGTTTCATGCCTTGCAAACTAATAGAGCGATAAGGGGTAAATATATGGCAACTAAGACGAATATGAATAAGGCTTATGATCGAGTTGAGTGGAATTTTGTAACGATTTTGTTAAGGAAATCGGGTTTTTGTGAAGCATGGATCAAGTGTATTATGTTTTGCATCACAAGTGTCGAATATTCGGTTTTGTTAAATGGCGCCCCAGGGGATCGTATAATACCACACCGAGGTCTAAGGCAAGGTGATCCTATATCGCCTTATATTTTTATTCTATGTACATAAGTTCTTATCTCAAGGTTACGAGATGCAGAACAGAGGGGATTATTAACGGGAATCTCTATTGCGCGGACTAGTCCGACGATGACACATTTATTATTCGATGATGATAGCATGTTAGTTTGTAAAGCATCAAACAAAGAATCGCAACAGATTCTGAAGATTCTTACAGAATATGAACAAATTTCTGGACGACAAATAAATTTCCAGAAATCGTCTATTCAGTTTGGCCAGGGAGTCCCTGCTTGTGAAAAATTAGACTTGCATCGATCCCTTGGGATTCATAACGTGGGAGGTGTGGGATCTTACTTAGGGTTACCTGAAAGTATTGGAGGGGCAAAGACGAAAGTTTTCGCTTTTGTACGTGAGAGGCTTAAGGATAAAATTAATAGCTGGTCCTCACAATTTATTACGAAAGCAGGCAAGGAGGTTTTGATTAATTCGGTCCTGAACTACGAAAGCAGCCTTGCCTACGTTTGTGATGTCTTGTTATAGAATCTCTAAGTTGGTAGTCGGCCAGTTGAATTCTGCTATCGCGGATTTCTGGTGGTCTAATTCACGAATCACGAAGGGGATTCACTGGCATAAATGACTTAAGGTATGTAAACCGAAGAACGAAGACCGAATGTGGACTAGGTTTTCGAGTTTTGGAGGAGTTTAACTCGGCCTTATTAGCAAATTAATTTTGGAGACTTCTAGATTCCCTAGATTCATTGCTGGCTAGGGTTCTAAGAGGTCATTATTTTAAACACACATGTCCGATTACGGTGCCGCTTCGGGCTAACTCGTCATATGGCTGGCGGAGCATTTTATCGGCAACTAAAGGTGTTATTCGATGGTTAGGGGATGGTAGGAATACAAAGGTTTGGATCGACCCTTGGATTCTAGATAAGGTACCAAGACCGGCAAAACCGACTTCCCTTTCTTTGTTTCCTGACCTGACAGTGGATGAGTTTATTGATCACTTTTCATGTTCTTGGAAGGAGGTATTGGTTTGTCAATATTTTGATCCTATTGACGTCCATTACATATTAAACATCCATATTCCACAAAGTCAACGCCCGAATTATTGGGTTTGGCTGTTCACGAGGACAAGATGGTATACCGTAAAGTTAGGGTATCTAGTCGAGACAACTACCTCGCATCTCGAGGTCGGTTGCCAAGGTCCAAATTTTCAGGCATTATTTGAGAAGTTGTGGAAAATTAATGCACCAAATAAGATACGACATTTCTTGTGGCAATATTTGTCAGTAAGTGTTGCCGTGAATCAGAACCTTATTCGGCGGGGAATTGGATGTAATGTGGGGTGTTTAAAGTGTGGAGCAGAAACATAGACTCTAGACCTGGGCCATATCGGACATCCCATCTGCCATACACATATTTCCAGGGAATTCGATCTGGTATAACATGGACTATTTATTTTGGAGATTACGTGATGTTGGTGACCTCCAATATTTTCCTTGGCTGATTTGACACATTTGGAAAGCCAGAAATGAATTTTGTTTCTCTAACATTGATATTGACCCTCGTACTATCATATCTCGGTCGAAGGGAGACTATAGAAATGGTAAGAGACTCGATTACAACCATTGGTTCAACGGACTCGATTGTTGAGTTATACCGAGACACATAAATCCACTTGGATTATTCCTTCTACAACCTATTCAGGGTTCACATGCTTCAGATGTTTGTGGACGCTTCCTGGAAGACAACGAACCGATTAACCGGGTTAGGGTGGTTCAGTTTTCCAGATTCGGTGGAGGGGTGTTGTTCAGGTGCTCGGAGTGTTAACCACAGTTTATCAGCGCTACACGCAGAGGTCGAGACTGTACTTTGGGCTATGGAATCGATGGTGTCTATCCGGGCATTGGAGGTCGAGATGTTGAAGGATTGTGAGGTGATGGTATAGATTTTTGATACTCCGGGGGACTGGCGAGCTTTCCTACCTTACCAAGAAGATTTTGCACGACTCCGCAGTTTATTCTCGTTTTTCTCTCTTCGATTATCCCACGTAAACTCATTTATAAGGTTGATACTCTCGCTAGGTTTGTTAGAGAAATATGTTATAGTTGATTGTATTGAACCTTGGTTTGTGGAGTTTTGCACTTTATATGATTGACGTTGACAAAAAAAAAATTAACATCAAAATAGTATTTAACTTATATACAATTTAACATCTATAATTATAATTTTTTTTTTTTTCATTTAAGAATTTAATAAATATTTTGAAATATAATATTAGCTATATTAAAAATATATTATTCCGATATAAATTTGATTAGATAGAAATTATTTGATTATACCGGATTAATTAAGTAGCAAATTTTAACAACTATGGGGAACGTGTTTTTGAACAGCGGATAAAACATATTTTTTATATACAAAAGAATTCCATATGAATTGATTGCTGTGTTATGGTTTTAATGTGCGATATGACGTTCCGAAATGATTCTGAGCATCACGCATAACTAAGTTCATTTTAACACAATTTCTGTTACGAAATATTCATGTGTCTATTAAATTATCATGCATATTTTTGTTGACAAAAAAGAATAAAAGGAAAAGAAATTATCATGCAAGACAATTCCGATATTTATATTTATTTGAATAAATAATTTTATTTTTACTTCTAATCTAAGTATATAACACGAGGAATACAGGTAGTCCAGTGTTGTTGTCACTTTATAAATCCGCAAAACATCAATGATCGAATCTCCTACCTATAATTGTAGGGACGATATTTAAAAGTCATTATACTAGTTGACAAAAAAAAGTATATAACCATTATAAGTATTCAAAGTATGTATGTTCATTATATTTGTGAGTACTTCTGATTATTTACATAACAAATAGTCTTCATCATCCCTTACTTAAAGATTTTTTTTTAAAAGATACCCAAATTTATGATGCAAATAGACTAATTGAATATAGATATATAGTTAATGTAGATAAAAGAAAATGAAAATAACTTTTTTTTGTCAACGACAATTCATATTGGATCATAATTAACTGGTTCAGTAACCAAATTTTTATATAATGTAGATAGAAGAATTCAATTTCTAATTATGCAAGTGAAATGCATTAAGTGGATTTATCATCGACCACTACCAAAAAAATAGTCATTTGCGGAAATGAAAAGAATTTAAAATATGAAAGTAAATGCATTTCTAAATTTACAAAGGAAGCGTGTTGATATGGATTTAGGGATAATAGTGAAAGAAAATTTAGGATGTAGCATGGGACCGTTAAATACTGTCGTATCAGATTGTTTTTGGACCGTTGGATTCATTAAGGTTTCATTCTAGACCGTCAAATTATGTAAGTAAGTATCTAATATTCCCAATCACAATTGCAGTGACCAAAGCACTCTGCAACTCTTTAGTGTCTTTTCAGTCCTTTTTTTCGACTTTTAAATTTAATAATTTTCTGTTTCCTCATCTACCATTCCAAGCACTTTAATTACTTAGTTAAAATATTATTCATTTTTCTAACAAATAAATTGTAATACCAAATATTTTTTAGTCAAATGATTGGTGGTAAATCTAGTTATGGTAACTCATTTGTATAATCAGAGATTAAGTCTTCGTTATATAAGAATTTGGCTACTAAATTAGAAAGTTGTTACCAAATATAATCTGTCGTTAACAAAACAAAAATTAAATAAGTTGTAATAGATATTATTTATCTGTTTGGCAAGATATCTTTAAACTTTTGTTCAAGGAAAATAAGAAGACTCGTTTTTCAATAAATTTAGTTAATTCGTTACATCAAAACACGCCACCAAAAACAGATGAAGTCTGGTAAGAGAACACTCGTAATTAATTATCCTGATCAAACTCCACTTTTCTTACCTGCATGCGTGTCAAAATCTGCATACAACACTCTTATAAGTTGGGCTTAAAGCCCATAAATAGCCTTAATGGGCCTACACTTTGTCAGATCCACAAAGCATATCCATTTGTACCGAACTAGTGTTCATTTGGTTACATCATTAAGAACCAATCCATAGTTGATCAAGTTTAAGAATGTTACAACTTTGAAAAAACCAAACATAAATGTAAAATTCAACATCTTACTAATCATAGATATCACAATACATAATGATAAAGAGGCTAACAGAGTTTGGTCCTTAGATTTGCATAGCATCTTGTTCATCTTCTGCAGCAGCTTCATCGGTTTTGGTTTGTTCACTAAACATATACTGACTCTGATACTCAACAAGATACTGCATTGATCTCCTCACATCCAAGAACAATCGATAAACTCTTTGAATATCATCAACCTCCACGATTTTGCCTTTCCGTTTCTGGCAAGATAATGCAGCAGCGGTTATAAGATGAATTGCATACCTTAGAGAAGTATCACGTCCAATCAATGTCAAAAGTTGTTTAGCTTCTTCATTCATCTCAACGTCTTCTTCTTGGCAACGGATCTCTAAGATCTTCCTTATGTCTTCATCTGTGTAAGGTTCGGTAGTGATGATGAGAAGACGATCTAGGAGATCAATAGGGATTCCGTGAGGTGATTTCTGGTTTGTGCCACGGATTGTCGTCACTCCACGGTTTGTTGCCACGACAAGGATTGGTGACATTTCGTTTTCGAGTGCTCGGTTAAGGAATGAGAAGCATTCGATGTCAAGCATGTGAACTTCATCGATAAAGAGAACACCAGGAACTATCTCAGCTTTTCCTTCTTCTCTCCATTCAGCTACTTTTGTGTCGATTTGTTCCCGGACTTCTGCTCGGATTTCTCCAGTATCTCCAGTGAACAAGGCTAGAAACCCTTGTGTCCTGCAAAGGAACAAAGATAAAATATGAAAAGTTACTTCTTTTTGTTCTACCAATCGACCATTCAACTTCAATTTCAAGAACATATAAAGCGACGCAGTAACCTCAAATTTGCCATGTAATCTAAAATTAGTGAACCCAAACCAATCAAATTCCCAATCATCTAAGCAGTGTGAAAAAGATCGATTCTTTTGCAACCTAATTCATTCAGTTAACGACAAAGTCACTATTACTAATGTTCACAATTCAAGTAATGTGTTAATGTACCTGCTGTTGATAACATCAATCTCGTGGAGCGTCACACAGTGTACAACTTCTTTCCTCTTCTGCAACTCACCATCAGGGCACTGCACAAACTTAGTTTGTGAACCCATAGCATCATAATCTCGAGACCTCGAAAACGATCTACCAAGCTTAGTAATTTTCCCAGTAGGCTTATCAATAGCAATAACATCTCCACTCTGCACTTTCTCCTTGTTCATAGCTTCAATCATCTTAGCTCCCATATCGTACACAGTTTCCATATCCGTTGTCTTCATTGTTATCTTCCCTGACTTTGAAGCAACACCAGAAGAAGCAGGCCTATCAATCTGAAGCTCCACGACTTCGCCTTCTATAACCTCAGTCTCTTCTTTAATCCTAACACCAATTGCTTTACGAAAAGACTGAGTCAAAGCTTCAGTTTTCGACATCTCCAAGGAAAAAATCTCACTTCCTGCAATCATCGCGAAAGGGGTTTCCAAGCCAAGCGATTTTGCCATACCCATTGCAATCGCCGTCTTACCAGTTCCGGGCTGACCCGCAATTAGAATAGCCCGACCCGCAATTTTCCCTTCCCTAATCATCTGAAGGATAACTCCGGCAGCTTTACGCGCCTTCACTTGACCTACCATTCCTTCGGAAACAGCTCGTGGCTCAAGCGCCGAGTCGAGACCCAGTCCTCGAATATGTGAGTGTGCACCGATTCGCTCGACTCTAGTTAGGTCCCGAGTCTCCGATAGCTTTAGTTCCGCCATTATTGAATATTATCTTCTGCGATTGAGGCGGGAGAAGAAGAAGAAAGTAGAGGTTTTTAGGGTTTATAGAAACAGCTACACAATGACAAAAGGCAATGACGATGTAATTTAAATCCTCTTAATAAGGGTAAGAAGAGAATTTCATAAGTCTTCAGAATGAGAATTACCAATTTAGTAATGTACCCTTGCATTATTCGAGGAAAAGCAATTTACACCCACGAAAAGATCTGTGCTTTTAGAACC
>JAKUCM010008407.1:0-36389 GCA_023374145.1 Lepidium sativum
AAATCCCTCCGATTGTATGGTGAAGCGTCTAGGCGACAATGTGGTGAAGCGTTTCAGATCATTCGTGAAGGCGATGGACCGATATTCTTGCTCACTGGTTCCAAAGTGAAGACGCTTCCGTCAAGATGAAGAGTTCGCCTCATCTTACTGTTGATTTGTGATTTCATTCTTCAGTCGTCATCATAGAAGAGAAGGAAGGAAAAAAGGGTTTCAGAGAAATGAGATAAAAAAATTGAAAACCCATCGCTTCAATTTTTTTCCAGCAATAATCCCGGTTTAATTACAGTATGACACATATGAGTCTCTTAACCATTCTTAAAACTTTATATTAAGAGACAGTTTTTGCCTTTTTAAGCCATTATTTATTTAAAAAAAATCCAATTAAACAATAAAAAATCCCCTAACTAGAGACCCCATTAGAACTAGTCTAAGTGGGGGATGAAGGAAGCTTTTGTGAGTATCATTTATATCTCCTCATTTATGTTTTCCATTACACTCAACTATAAATCAACTTCATACCAGCCATTTATCCAATCATATATATCACCGCTAAAACAACAATTTTAGTAGCAAAACAAAACATTTGTAAAAGAAATGAATATATAGTATGTTTGGGGAGATGATTTGGCTAATATCCATCTTTACGATTTTTTATTACAATTCGATTCTAAAGAACGTATAACTGGTATACGTCCAACTAAAAAATTTGGTACAATAATATTGTTTAAGGAACACGTTTTCATGCAGATGGAAATGAATAAATATGGAACACGAATTTGGTTTGGTAGCCATGAGACTCAAAGCTAATAGTTTCCTCACACAGGAACTTGTCTTTTATTTTATTTTTGATGATATTTTTCTATTTTAAATGAATTGTCGTAGTCATCGAAGACAGATAGCCCAGTGATATAGTCACTTTACAAATTCTCATGACACTAGAGATCGAACCTCCTACATGCAGTTGTAGGAATGTGATTTAAAAGCGAGTAGACTAGTTGACAAAAAAAAAATTGTCGTAGAAAAAAGAATTAATAATGTTCCAAAAGCAATTTTGAATTAGTTGAAACAAATATTTTACGTAAACAATGATTTTGACATTAGGAGTAAAAAGATGATTTAGTTGTTGACGAAAAGATAATATGAATTGCTGCATTTTGGGTTGAATAATCTAAATTTTGCCTAAGCTCAAAGAGAAATATAATACAATGTTGGTAATGATTTGCATGGAAAAGTTTTTGGCCAAAAAGGTAATATAAGCTTACAAAATTTCATATAAAATATAAGAATATAATATTCGAGAAAATAAATAAATTAAATGGAAACAGAATATTAATTGTATAAAGGATAAAAACATGACACATGTATTTGCAGTGACTCCACGCTATATATAAATAAGACCATCATCTATGTCAATAATATTATCATTCAAAACAAACAAAAAACCACTTAATAAATTCATTATAGTAAAGAGAAGAAAGATCTGAGTGATAGAATTACATTCAAAAGTTCTATATAATTTCAAAAATGAAATCGAGTGTCGTGATTTTCCTAATCATCTACCTTCTTCTTACCATTTCTTGCTTCGCTAAAGGTATTATTAACTTTTTTTTTATTTTTTTAATCATTGATTAGGATTTTATTTATTTATTCTTGATCCATTGTTATTAATTTAGAGTCGGAGCAAACGGATTCGGAGGTGTATGAAATAGATTACAGGGGACCGGAGACTCATAACTCTAGACCTCCACCGGAGACTTTACACGGCAAGCCACCGCACATCCACCACAAAACCTCCGCCGCTGGATTGGGTGGTTCTCGTGTAGGAGAAAAGAGTAATTAAATTATTCTTTTTCATTCTTTTTTATTAACTAGGAGGTTCCAAGCGGCCGAGCCCATAATCTTTTAGGGAAAGACCAACTTGGAAACTCCTAGTCAAGTAAAAATAATCAGCAATTACGCAGTTGAAGGAAATTGATCCCTGACCTGGACCATTATTCCCCTTGATTAATTACTCATATATGTATAATTATGTTTTTTTTTGTCAACGGTAAATTATATTGGACCACAATTGGTCGGTCCAATAGCCAAATTCCTACATAATGTAGGCGGAGAGACTCGATCCTTGATTATACAAATGAGCTGCCTTATATAGACTTACCGTATGTCACTTAGGCTAAGAGCCATTTGCTCATATATTTATAATTAGGTTAATCAAAGATAATTGATATCGTCATTAAATCGTTTTAATGCTTCTTCTTTTTCTTTATTTTTGGTAAATTTTGCAAGAAATTAATTATTATCTAAGAAGTAATCTTCATTTCTTATATAATGTTCATTCTCATGTATAGAATTTGATTTTTTTAACATTTAAATTAGAATTACGCAAGTTTATGTAAAAATCGGCACATTCTATGATATAGTTATACATATATTATGAAACTTTAATATTATATCTTGACATATTTGTTCTTCTTGAATTATCAGATTAGAGAGAGGGAGAGAATGAGAAGCTTGAAGTTAAAAGAAGAATTGAATACGAGAGTTGTGATATATGTATGAGTAATGAATGTGTTGATACAAACTTTTATTTATACATTAATACATATTTATCATATATATGATCATCGATGTGAAATTGGTACACAGTTTGTAAACTACTAATCACATGTCTGATTTTTCGTTTTGTATGTTCATCATATTGTTATTAGATATAAGTTTAAAGTTCATCTTAACAAAGCTTTTTGTATTATTGTATTGTAGATGATACTCAAATTAAAATTCATGATTGATGATCATATAATGAGTAATGTAAGACACTGAACCAATGGACCCTCTTTGATCAGAAGTTGACCCACATTTTGATTTAACTGCCTCAATCATTTCATTTTTATGATATGGATCATGCATGAGTTATATCACAAGATTCATAACCAAACATCTCTCATGTGAGATGATAGTTTATGATAATCATTAATCTTTTTTATATATAGACTTATGTCATTTGATTAGATATACCACATCTTGTCTACTTTATTTTTTTTGTCAACTAATTTACTGATTTGTAAATTTCACTCCTACTACTGCAGGTAAAAGGTTCAATCTCTCTGGTGATTTGAGAATTTGTAAATTGACTACACTACTGACTCATATGTCATCGGCATCTTGTATACATTATTTAGAAGGCACACATAAATTCAAACTGAGATAAAAACTTTTTGATTTAGTCAAAAAAAATCATACAGTGAGAATTTTTTTTTTGTCAACACTGGGCCACAAATGACCGGCCCATTAGTCAAGTTCTTGCAAATGCAAGCGTGGTGACTCGATTCCAGGATGTGCAAGTGCGCATGCCTCTTGTGGACTTATCACATGCCACTAGGCTAAATACCACTTACATGAGAAAAAAATATTTAGAAATCTATATATATATATATATATATATATATATATATATATATATATTTGTTAATAATAATTGGATCAACAAATTTTATTTATAAAAAGAATTAATTAGAAATTGGTGAAATTTGAACAACTAGTTCACCTGCTTCTACATTAGGATATTACTTTTAGGATTTCCGAACTCAAATATTAGCGATTAGAAGAATTTTTATTACTAATATTTTAAATAGGTTTTCACTATTAACCCACTAATTGCGGGCTCTTACTGGGCTGCAACTAGGATATCTTAGAGAGTTTGGCCCAATTATTTGATTGTAGATGCTTCACAATTAGCGACCTTTAAAGCCCAAAAAGCACAAGTTCCATTAAAAATCCAAAATTTAATTCTTCGTATATATTTTCCCCAATTTAAAATGCCTTTAAAATAATTATCTGACCTCATATTAATGTCTGTATAATGTAAGATTTTACAATCCAACAAAAAATATTATAACTGACATAGAGCTAGAAATTGAATGAGTTTTTTCTAATATTATTAAAATAAAAAATAAAAAAGTAACTAAAAATATAAAAGAGAAGAAGAAACTTTTCTCAAAAAAAAAATTTAGAAACATTTTTTGCTATATGTCAATTTTTATTGAATATACATATTTAAAATAAAAATTTTAATAAAAAATTATTAGTATTTTTTTTTTTTTTTGTCAACATTGGACCACAAATGACCGGCCCATTAGCCAAATTCTTGCAAATGTAAGCAGGGGGACTCGATCCCAGGATGTACAAGTGCGCATGGCTCTTGTAGACTTACCACCTGCCACTAGACTAAATGCGACTCGCTAGTATTTTATTATTTAGAAACTGAAAAAATTTCTTTACGATGAAAGTGATCTTATATTCCTATTATTCACACATTAACAAAATTATTGAAGTCTAGCCAAAATGATTAAAAAATACTAAACAATCTCACCTAATTAGTTAGAACATTTTCAGCACTAAAAATACTAACTGGAGCTTACCAAAATCTTATTTTTTATGTAAATTATTTTAAAAATAATTTTTTATGTGGTTTTTAAATTTTAAAGTTTTTCAAATTTTTCTAATAAGAGATCCTTCTCTTTCTCTTTCATTTTTTTTATAAAAAATGTTTTTAGTGTAACTGTGCAAAGATTAAGGACCAATCACCACTAAAGAAAGATAAATAAAGTATTGATTTGATTGGTTATTATAAATATATATATATATATGTATTCTATATTGATTATGTAAGAAAGTAGTAAGATCCCCATTTAGTGAATGTCATTATTTATAGACTATAAAACTAACCACTAGTTTATATTTCTAATTATATTTTTATTATGTTATCTATTTGTCTTTCTAAAGTTTGTCATTCTTCTACTCAATCTCATGTTCCCTCTTTATATGATTCTAACTTTTTTCTCTTTCATGATCATACAACATTTCAAACTTTATTTTAATTTATTTTAACCAAATCTATCCGTTGACTTAGACTAAAATTACAAGAAATTCAATATTAATGCCAACTTTTACATTAATAAACAATATCTGTAGTTACGGATCACCAACCTTTAAGAGGTATATAGACAAGTCTTAGAGAAATTCAGAGTATTTATCTGGTAGATAATGAAACTGGTTTTCAGATAGAATAAAAGGATTCACGAGACTAGATAAATGGCCAACATTCAAATCATATCTTGAAAACTTCTCATGTCACAAGAGCAATTTCACCAACTTCATTTTTACGCTTATTTCTCATTCTTTAAATTCCAAAAGCTCATATTATAACTCATAATATTATATAAAAATTAAAATTTATTATTTATAACCACAAATCCACCTATTCTTTGATTCTCTGTCTAATTTCACCCCAAAATTTTAATAACAACTTAATCTCACCTAAAATAAAAATTAAATACTTATTTAAATCCAAAAAACGATTAAAAGTTAATTTACACACAGTCTGGATTATTATGGTTTAACAATAACCAAACCATATTTTAGGAATCTAAATTTAATGATTAACCAAAAGAAAACCATATTATGACCTGATTAAGAATTTGGATCATAACCAATTTTCTTTAAGAAAGAAAGCATATCGTGAACTAAAAATTTTGTAACCAAAACCCCCATTCGTAAGCCTAGAAATTGAAGAATACGTTGATTGAACTCAATAACGTGATGAATATGATTCCAATTCCTCTACAACTTGAGAGGGATCATGATTCCAAAGACGAAGAAGAAGCTGAGGGACCGATTACTACATCGAGCGTGAAGTGTTAGATTTTCATGATGAGCCTCCAGTCAATTGCAATATTCTGTTTGAAAGTGATGAATAAAGTGATTACATTGGGGAAGAAGGAGGAGCTTCTGCAAATGGCCAAAGAAATAAGAGTATGTTTGTTTAGATGAAAGATATTTAGGAGAAAACATGATGTTCTTCAATACTACAGAGTTTAAAACGCAATTGCAAAGTATGCCATCAAAACTGGGTGAAACTTGAAGCAATACAGGTATGATAAAATGAAAGTAGCATATAAGTGTGTTGGTAAGAGTGTCGGTGGTGTGAATTGAAGTTGGCAAATTTACTCCTCTAGGGTTGGAAAATCTGATGAATGGAAAGTTAAAATCTTCAACAATATTCACTCATGCATAGAGAATGGAGAATGTGAAATGATTAAAGTTTCTGTTATAGCTAGGTTTTTCTTAGATCGTATTAGAGCAGAATCGGATTACTACATGCCTATGAAGATGGAGGAAGTGATAAAAGAACAGTGGAAAGTCATTGTTTCGAGACTTGAATGTCAAGCTTCCCGGAACAAGGCATTGAGATGGATCAAAAAAGAGTATGATGACTAGTTTGCTCGTCTTTGAGACTATGCGACAAAGATCATTAATTCTGATCCAGATTCAAGTGTAGAGATTCAAACAATGAGGAATGAAGAAGGTCATGATGTATTTAGTAGATTCTATGTGTGTTTTGAACCGCTTAGGAGATCAGGGAAACAAACATGTCGACCAATTATAGGGCTAGATGGATGCTTTCTGGACTTACACCAATGAGAGGAGCTGCATTTTGGCCTTCAACAGAGGGACAAAATGTCCATGTAGCTCCACCACCTTCAGTGCCTGGTCGCAAGAAGAATAATGAAAAAGATAAAAGGATAAGAGAAGTCAATGAATCTCCAACCAAGAAGAGACATAACCCGAGAAGAACTATGCACTATAGTATTTGTGGGCAATCTAAACATAACTCACGCTTTTATAAGGATAAAACTACAACGGTATGTTATCTCATGTTCATGTTTTGTTAAATTTTGGTTTTAAGTCTCACAAATTTTTGAATTAATACTTGGTTTTCTTTTGCATTCTTAAAACTCTCGCAAGGACAATCATGTCAAGAGGTGGTCATTCAAGGACAATCAAGTAAAGAGGTCCTCCCTTAAGGAAAATCAAGTTAAGGGATGTTTACCCAATTGACATTACAAGATGAAACTTTATTTTAGGAGAAAAAGTTGGATGGTTGTGTGGGTTTAGGATTTTAAGATTTTAAAAGACAATTATCAAGATGCTTGTAAGCTTTTTGGGTTTTAAGAGAAAGTTGAATGTTTGTGTCTTCTATTAAGGTTTAATTTAAGACAATTATCTTTGATAGATTCTATTTGTTCAATGGGTTTTACAGCTCTCGGTCATTTGTGATGGTAAAATACGATATGAAATTGTAAGTTTTGTTTCAAGCTATATTAAAGTTTAGAAGGTCTGAAGACTTTGTGATGAATTGCAGGTGTTAGATCAACTTCTCATTTTTTTGCATCTTCTCATTCTCCACTCAACAAACACCAACACTCTTATCATTCGTCGAGCTATTGAAGATTCACAAGAATTTGATGCTCATAGTATATCGAATAATGAGAGAAAATTAGAAACAAAAAAATTAGCGTTTGTCATTGATTTTAAAATTTCAAAATTTCTAATATCAGGTCATATAATAGATGTAAATGGGTTGGGAATTAGTATTCTGGTTGGTCTTAATTCATTTTTATCATAAACCAATACCCAAACTAAGCAAATCGTAACTCGGATGCAATTAACTTATTATTAAAACTTTGGGGTGGAATTAGACAAAAAAAAAATGAGTGGACATTGAAAGTTTGGAGTGCAAATAGATCCAAAATCCTAAATTTTTCGCCACCAAGTTCTTTATTCCCCACTATAATTATCACAATGTTAAGAAAAACGATATTTTTAGTTTATGTTACCACTTGTAGTTAACTAGATATGGGACCAATATCTAAAATATATTCTTAGACAGTACAAACTCTTATTAAAATCAGAGTATAGAAAGCGACATTCACCAAATCTGTACAATCCAAGTTGAAGTGTTAAAATAATCAACATACTATATTTAATAGTTTTAAAAATCGAATCATTGTTACATGTAAAAATACAAAAAAACCATTTCTATAAGTTAGTATCTACTATTGAAACTTTTGGTTTTTTTACTTTTATCTTTATTTGGAATTTACATACAAAATTGTCCCTTCAAATATATAACCAATTGTAATTAAATAATGTTTTTTTTCTTTTATTTCAAACCGATCGATCCTTGCCGACAATGAAGATATCATGTTCCGACGAGGAACATGAAGTCGTTGAGATCGGAGCTAAAACTTCATTACAATCCGAAACACTGTCTTGTAATGTAAGTAATAGCTCCGATGTAGTAAAGCTCAACGAAGACGATGGCTTTGCAATAGGAACTTCAGGCACATCAGCTTCACCAACTAGAATCTGAACCACACTTCTCATAGTGGGTCGGGTTATCGGGTCAGGTTTTGAACAAGCAAGACCCACCATTAAAACCCGATTAATCTCCTCCGGGTCAAACTCTAACCGCTCATCAACCGCATTCAATAGATTCCCTTCTCTATACAAACCCCAAACCCAATCTACTAAACTCGACCCGGTTTTTAAACCGGGTCTTAAATGTGGTTCCTTTTCGGGTCGGTTAATCGGTCTTCTTCCAGTACATACTTCGAGAATAACAGCTCCATAGCTAAAAACATCGGTTTTTTCAGTTGCTCGACCGGTGAGTAAATACTCCGGTGCTAAATATCCCATTGTTCCGGCTGCAGCGGTTGCGTCCGGTGATTTGTCGTGCTCCGTTTGTCTAGCTAATCCGAAATCACCTAACTTCGGATTGAATTTGTCATCGAGCATGATATTGCTTGTTTTGACATCACGGTGAATGATTTGATTCTCACACTCTTGATGTAAATAAGCTAAAGCAGAAGCTACACCGAGAAGGATTTTTCTCCGGTGATGCCATGGTAATATCGTTGGAGACTCGTAGAGAGCTTTGTCTAGAGATCCATTAGGCATTAGATCATAAATTAACAGAATTTCTCCTTTTTCTCTGCAATAGCCTTGAAGACGAAGAAGATTCCGATGACGAAGTGTTCCGATTAGAGATAATTCCGATAAGAACTCAGTGTTTCCTTGAGAAATGTGACTGCATCTTTTGATTGCAATGATTTCGCCGGAATCTGGTAAGATTCCTTTATAGACAGTACCAAAAGCTCCGTTTCCGATCACTCTCGATATGTTGAATGAATCAGTAGCTAATCTCAGCTCCTTGTATGTGAATTCTCTCGGTGATTTGATGATTTCCATTGCGAAAGATTCAGACTTTTTAGTCAATTTGATCTTTTTGGAGTAAATCCAGATTATAACTCCGGCGAATAAAGCTAAGAAAAAAGCTCCGGCGGTTACAACTCCGGCGACGGCGGCAGGAGATTTTTCACAGAGTTTGTTACGGCAAGAAGACGACGGATCAGTTGATTTTCTCCTAGAAACAGATGGTGGAATTGACGACGGAGAAGGAGAATTAGTCACCGGAGGAGGAGATTCCGATGATTCAAAAGAAGAAGAGAAACTCCACCAATCAATAGTGTGAATCTCTGTACTTCCTTGTGTTGATCCAGAGAATCCAACAAACATTGAATCATTAACATATTGATCGAGATCGAGAGGAACCGACAAAATCGGAGATTTAGGTTTCACGATTGAGTAAGAAACATAAATGGTTAAAACCCGACCCGACCCGTCATAACTAATCCATGAATTCACAGCATTTCCACTCTTGAGATCAATATCAACGTTACCTAAATCGGAAACAGCAGATGAAACGACGTCGTTTAGATCCAATCCTACATGATTCCCGTTTACATCTTTGAATTGTACATCCATTAACGTATCAAATTCAACCGCCACAAAACCGGTACCGGATCCGGTTTCTCCGGTTAGACCGAGAAATCCACCAGCAGATCCGATGAATTCACCATCGGAGCATATAACAAAAGCTAATCCACCACCAATTGAAGAAGGATTGAGATTCGTTACTGAGAATGAAAAGTAGGTGGAGAAGCTAACCGGAGATTGAGTTTCCGGGTGACGGAAATTAACCGGTTTACCGTAAAGAGCTTTTCCGGCGGTGGAAGTTGGAACAGAGAGTTCACGAGTGAGTTTTATTGTTCCATTGTTGAGATGAGCTTCACCAAGAAGTTTAAGACTTGAAAGTGTTAAAGTTCCTAAATCGAACCTAGTCGCCGGAAAATCTCCTCTGACGTCGGAAGAACAAAGAAAAGAAGCAATAATGTGGATTAAAGTTGAGTAAACAGAGAAGAATCTTCTTAAAGGAAATTTCAACATTTGTAAATGTTTAACATTGGATTCCTTAGAAATCTGAGGAAATTAGAAGATTTTGGGGGTTGTTGAGTTCACTGAAACAATCATAGAGAGATAAGATTAAGACAAATTAGTGAATCAGACAGAAGAAGACGGAAGAAGACAGAAGAGAGTGGAAGATAAAAGGTTTAGAACTGAATAAAGACAGGTGGATCTGCTGATTGACACGTGGCATTTATAAATAGTTGATTTTGTTATTAATAAAATAAACCATTTCAGCGATGGAAAAAACATCATGTGCAAGTAGCATTTACATTAGTGGTAGGTAGGTTTGGGCATAATATCATATTCGAAATCCGAACTCGAATTCGATCTAAAATACTCGAATCTGAATCGAACCAATATGTATAAAATACACGAACAGGTTTTACATTATGAAAATACGAGTACCCAAACCCGATTGGGTAAAATCCAAAACCCGAACGGGTACCCGAAATATCCGAAATATATAATATATTTACACAAATATTTATATATATACTTACAGTTGCACAAATATTTAAAATTATAATTAAAAATCTAAAAACTAATCAATTTATAATCAATATAACATTATAAAACTAAAATATTAAATAGTTTAATAAGTTGTGATTTTTAAAACTGTTTTTTTAAAAATATTTTGATTAAAAATTTAGCTACAAAATTCAGATAACCCGAATCCGACCTGAAATTTGATACTTGAACCCAACCCGAACCCGAAATTTAATACCCGAACCCGATCCGGACCCGCGAAGAATACCCGACCAGGTTTTAGGTTGGTAAACCCGAAATACCCAAAACCCGAAAGACTCGACCCGATCGGGTTCGGGTACCCGAATGCCCAAGCTTAGTGGTAGGTCCTAAGTCCACAAGAGACATGCGCATTTGCATATCCTAGAATCAAGCCCCTCCTGTTTGCATTTACAAAAACTTGGCGAATGTACCGGTCATTTAGTCTATTGAAAAAAAAATTTCACGTGCGGGCACGTGCTTAGTTTTGCTTTGACATCTCGTTGGTCATAAAAAGTCTTTGGTAATGTAATTATGATCAAAGTACTTGTTCATTTAATTTTGTCTAAGGTATATTTGTATTAAAATCGAATTTTATAAACTGTTAGTCTAGAATTTACCATTGGCCCCATAAGCATGATCACGAAACTAAGCCATAGTTAAAGGATCCCATATAATAAAATACAATCTATGAAAGTTACGAGACTATGAGTTCTTAACTTAAAATTAATTGATAATAAATAAAATAATTTTTATTTTATATTTAGTATGCAATGTTTGACTTTTTTTTTATTGTTGCATGTTGTACTCGTTTTTCTTAAAAGTAATGTTTTTTATACAAAGTTTCAAAGGAAAATTCGTAAGGAAATGACGTATCTATATACTAACAAAAGAATATTTCAATATCGTTAATCATTATATTTTAACTAATCCACAATCGTAGCCTCTCGTTTTCATACCAACTCCTGTTTGTTGATGTCTATATTCTTTTTTCTTGGAATTTTTTTGTCTTTATGTGTATTTCTCCAAATATACTAAGTCATTATGTTACAAAAAAGTATATTTATTATAATATATTTGAAGTTTTTTTAGTTGCGGTCAATGAGAGATTGGAAGAGACCATCATTTTCAAGCTCATAATTAGGTACGAGCGTTTGGGTACCCGTTCAAATTCGGTTCGGATCTTTTCAGGTTTTGGATTTTCAGTTCTATTGATTTAGGACTCATTCGAGTATTTCTATTTTTCGGGTCGGGTTCAGTTCGAGTATAGATCGAATTCGGGTTCGGATATTTATATATAAATTTATATAAAAACTTAAAATAAGTAAATAATTAATAGAAATAATTCTATAAGGGATTAAATTTAACAAAAATATTTCAGGTACCTATTCGGTTTTCAATTCGGTTCCGGTTCGGCTTTAGGTTCGGTTTTTCGGATATATAAATATAAGACCCACTAGAATATTTTTCAGGTTCGATTTCTCTCTTTCGGATCAGTTTTGGTTCAAGTTTCAGATATCGGTTTTTATGCCTATGCCTACTCATAGTTTAATATTTGGAGTTGTATGCAAAAGTCTCAAATATATGTTATGGACATGGGCTTATGGAGGAAGCGTGATAATGGACTTCTTCAATCTGTTCATTTAATGAGCCATATGGGCTTTACTTCTTTTTGGTTCTGAGTGGTTTCTAATTATGGGCTTTTAGAATTTAGTTTTTCTCGATGGATTCATATGGGCTTATCATACATGGGCCTGTAATGCCACCAAGGTATAATAATTTAATAAAAATATAATAATCATTGATAACGACTTGACGTCGAATTTATTTGAATATTGACCGGATGTGTTGAATACGACCAGTGTCGATATTTAAGTATAATTATTTTTACAAAATGTAATGTTATATCAATAATATATACAAGTAGGGCCCATAAAGTGAAGTTCATATAAATATTTAAATACTATAATGTTCATTTTACACTTTTATATTTTGCATATATTCAAATCCAACTTAGCATATTTATTGAGAATAATCAAGTAGTTTTAGTCTAATAATTTTTATTTGAGAAATTATTATATTAGTTTAGGACAAAGATCAATTTTCTCAAATATCAAACTATTAATTATTTTTATTTGGCTAAGATTTTCATATAAGTTTTTCCAACATTAAAAAAATTATAAATCTCGGCACATAATATTATAATTAATAAATAAATACATATATATATATATATTGAGAAATTTATTTCAGATAGAAAATTAAATCATGAAAGAACACAACAAATCATCAAATAGTCACAAATTAATCATGATATTTTCTGTTATCCATTTTTTTTCTATAGCTATCATTGTAGCTAGATCAAGGAATTTTAATATCTAGATCATAATTATAGAGAATTTATTTACTACTAATACAAATTCATTGCAAATGGCTCTTAGCCTAGTGGCAGACAGTAAGTCCACATCAGCCAGCTCATTTGCACAATCAGGGATCGAATCCCACTATCTACATTATGTAGGAGTTGTGGTCCAATATAATTTGCCGTTGACAAAAAAAATAAAAAAAATAATACAAACTCATTTATATACTAATTTAAAATGTATTTTGAATCCATAATTTCGGGCTAAAACTCAACAAAAATAACTTTGTATATGTGTATATTAACACAGATAAAATAATAATAAAAAGATAATTAGTCATAGACACAAACTTTGGATACCAATCGGTGAATACAAAAGCATCCAATGAAGCAAAAAAGGGCAAACACAAAAAGCCAAAAGAGAGGTTGAGTTGCATTATTTATGAATTTTTAATGTAATCTAATATCTATAATATACGTATAATTATTGTACTACTTGTTTATTTTATGTAACATGTTGAAAATTAATTATTCTTAATTAAAAGCTATAGTCGGTCTTCATATATATATATATATATATGCATATCTGTGTACATTTACAATTTGTCAAGCTTTTTTCCAACTAATTAGAAAATCCAGACCCTTTACCTTTTAATATTTTGATGCGTCATATTAATTTTATATAGTAATAAGTTGAATTTATATATGTAGTAGGTGGTAACATTAAAAAGTAAATTAATAAACAGTAAACTAGTACCAAAGATTAATTTTGTAGTTGCTTAATATTGGTTTATAGTATTAAAAGCTAATTTTTATATTATCAACTTGACGGCATACACGTATATATATATATATATATATATAATCTTTAATGAATTTTAAAAGGTTTGTGATCATCTATTTGTTTTATATTAAATTATATATTGGCTCAAGTAAATCATACTATTAAGTATATGTACTCTAAAACTATTTGAAAATATAAATAGAATTGTTGGTAGATTACTTTGTACTTTTACAATTACAAAAGAAATAACATCTACATATTTTTAGTCTTTTAACAAAATAGAAACATTAACACAATACTTTTTAATAATACGGATAATCTGATATAACAAAAATACTATAAATATCATAAACATATATATTTCCAAACAGCCAAAAAAAAATCATTTTAATGCTTTTTTAAATATTATGAGCAAATGTGATTTAGTTTATAAAAGAACTCGAATGTAAAATATTACATTACTACCAGTTCAAATTCCACCACAACTACTATATAGGTGTGGGCATATGGTTCGGTTCGGTTCTTGATTTTTCGGTTCTTAAAATAATAGAACCAATGGATACTTCCTAAAGTTTGGTTCATTTTCGGTTCGGTTATCTTCGGTTCCGGTTCCAATTGGATACTTGAAATTGAAACCGAAATAAATCTAGTTCTCAATCAGTTCTGGTTCCAAATGGTTATTTAGACAATAACACTTAAAATAACTATTTTGTTACAAAAAAGTGTACACAAAACCGAACTAGAACAAAAAAAAAATTGTTTGGTTCAGTTCCGTTCGGTTCCATTCGGTTTTTTGGTTCTAGTTTTTATGCTCAACTAATTTTAGGAATAATAAAAATTAATTAGTAGATTAGTTTCGATTCTAATTTTGATTCTTGGTTTGGTTCGGTTCCGGTTTACCTACTATATACCATGTCTAATATAAACAGAATTTTACATTAGTAAAGATAAAAAAGAGAATCCTACCCTAGAGTAGAAAACAGACCATTTGGATTAGACTTGGATCCAAATCTAAAGATTGAGGAAGTCATAGTCATTATTATCATGAAGATGATAATAGAAGATTGATGATTATAATGAGAGGAAATGGATGATAATAGAAAGAAGAGCAATGTGCATGAGATGAGAGAATCATAGCTTAAAAAAGAAGAGAAGTGGGAGCCACAGACAGAGAGACAGGCGTCACGGACTGTCCTATCTTCTTCATCGGGAAATGGCCAAAGATCCTTTCACTCTCACAAACAACAACATGCAACATGCTATGTTTGCTCCTTTTACTTGTAATTATGTCTTAATCATTTCTTTACCTTCTTTTTCTCCTTAAAGGCATTTACCTTTTCTTCCTCGATTCTACAAAACCCTCACAAAAAACATAAACTAAACAAGTAAGAATTTCTTCTAAAGTAAGAAAAACTTTTTGTTGTGTAGTATATGGTCTAATAATCTTATTTTGTCCACGTGTGGCATTTAGTTTAGTGGCAGGTGGTAAGTTTGTAAAAGACATGCGCACTTGTACATTTTGGGATCGAGTCTCCCCACTTGTATTTGCAAGAACTTGGCTAATGGACCGGTTATTTGTGGTCCAATATTCTCATGATCAAAAAATTTCATTTATTTCACACCTTTTGTACTTTTTATGCCCATATTAATAGCAAAGCCAAAAAAAAAACCCAATCGTGTATCAAGTATGAACCATGTTCTTTTTTTTTAAGTGTTGTTTGTAATGGACCATAATTAATTTCTACTACCCATGAATTATCTTTATTTTTAGTTAAAGGGTGAATCATATTATACTTGTAACATGATTCCTAATTACACACTTTATCAAAAAAGAAAAGAAAAGCAATATGTCTTTAAACTCCATATCTTTTACTATCTATTTGAAGTATTATTAGACTATTATATTTTGACTTCTCTTTGGGTGTATTTCTTTATTACTTGTAAACATAAAATTACTTTTTTTATGTTTTTTTTGTCTAAGTGTAGTCTGTAATTCGAATTTTAAAATTGTTTAAATAAAATAAAGAGTTAAAAAGAAATAGAAAATAACAAAAAAAGGCTTTTTTTGAGTTCCTAAAACTTTTTGGGAGTCAAAGATGGTGCTCTCTTTAAACAATGAGAACTTTTTGCATCTACCTATATGCTTTGTTCTTGGGACACAGAACATTTTCCTTTTCCATATACAATTTTTCTTGGGTGAACAAAACTTTTATTTTATAATAAAATAGGAGTTGAAACTATGTCCAAATTTGTTTCAATATTTAGATGTAAAATATAGCAAGTACAAATTAAACTAGTTTCATCTTAGACTAACTAGAGAGAATAGCAACTAACTCTCACTTAATTTTTATGTAAAACCTTTTAAGAAGGTTACTATTAAGAAGATATAATCTAAACAGTGGAATTACTGTTTATTTATGAATTTATGTTTAAAATATGCAAGATTTAATTTTAAAAATGGAGTAAATTTCAGAAAAATATAGTATAAAAAACTTAAGAAAATAACAATTAAATTCCCAAAATTTCAATATATTACTATAATTATTAAAAAAATTCAAAGGACGTTTAAACTTTTTATTATTACAATTCAAATGACAATGTCTAATTTATAACTAACAGAACCCGCAAATAACTTTTACCCTATTGACCGACGGTAAAATCTATTTAAGACAGCTTATTTGCATAATCAGGGGGTCGAGTCTCCCTGCCTATATTATGTAAAAAATTTAGCTACTAAGTCGACCATTTGTGATCTAATATAATTTACCATTGACAAAAAATAAAAAACTAACCTTAGATTTTAGTATTATGACATAGAGCAAATATAATTCTATGAAGTTGAATTCAATTTTCCTGAACCTTTACCTATAGAACATACTGACGAATGATATGTCATATATATAAACATATCACCAAAAGTATAAGAATTTAGGCTAACTTTTAAACACACCCATAGATGTACACATGCACGTGTGTCTATGTAACTACGAGAACGGAAGAAACTCTGGCCTTTTCGAAGAAAATATTATTTAAACAAAAAAATCACTTTCTTCTTTGAAAAAAATTTACAGAGACTCTTCCCAAAAAAGTAGATCTATATAGGAAAATCTCTCAGATCTCTCGACATTATTAAATTAGACAAAAATACCTTTATTCCTATATAAGTTTTCTTTAATGTATATGTAATAACAAATCCTCTTTCAATGAGAGAGAGAGATACTTGATGCCTTGAAGTTTTCTTCCTCATCATCTTTCTTTGGTCTTTTCTTGTCATTTGGCATAACCAAAGAGTCAAGCACATTCAGACATTCCTCAAGCCCTAAAACCCAAAACAAAAACTTGTTCTTTCTTCTTCTCTTCTCCTCTCTATACAAATTAAACCCTAATTAACTATCTCTTTTGTTTGTATACTGTTCTAAACCACCTGATCATCTTCTTGTTTTTTTGCTAGATTTTACTAAAACAAACAAAACCCAGCTGTTTTTGTTCTTGTTCTTTACCTCTCTAGCTAGATTTGTAATCAAAAATATGCAGATGATTCCAGGAGATCCATTTTCTATTTCATCTTCCATGGGAGGTTATGTTCATCAAGAAACTCACCTTCATCATCTTCAACAACAGATTCCTGATCTTAACCCTAATTCTAACCCTAACCCTAATGCTAAACCAAACTCTTCATCAGCTAAAAAGAAGAGAAATCAACCTGGCACTCCTGGTAACTTCTTAAAACACATACCATCATGTATATGTATTTATATGCATGCCTGTGTATCATATATATAGTTTTATATATCTATGTATTTATACATATATATACATATATATATACTTTATAGTGTTGATAAATATACTTTGTAGTGTTGATGAGAATCATATGTTGAAAGCAGCTCCATATTTTTGTATATCTGTTTTCTGATGACAGTAATATATAGCCAATATATGTGTATATATATATATATATTATTGGCTGAAATAAACACAAAGTCAATATTCACATATATGCATATACATCTCTCTATATTTCTCATATCGAATTCGATTAATTCGGATGGTCATGTTATATATTTGTTTCTTTATATAATCTCTACAACATCTTTGAACTCATTAGATCATAATATGTGTTGATATATACATATGATAGTAAATTAATCAAATTTAAACATATATATGGACAGATCCAGATGCAGATGTTATTGCTCTATCACCAACAACACTCATGGCGACGAACAGATTCGTATGCGAGATCTGTAACAAAGGGGTTTCAAAGGGACCAGAACTTACAACTCCATCGTCGTGGTCACAATCTTCCATGGAAGTTAAAGCAACGATCTAACAAAGAAGTGATAAAGAAGAAAGTATACATTTGTCCTATCAAAACTTGTGTACATCATGATGCTTCTAGGGCCCTTGGTGATCTCACTGGGATCAAAAAACATTATAGCCGCAAACATGGAGAGAAGAAGTGGAAGTGTGAAAAGTGTTCTAAGAAATATGCAGTTCAATCTGATTGGAAAGCACATGCTAAGACTTGTGGTACTCGTGAGTATAAGTGTGACTGTGGCACGTTGTTTTCCAGGTACTATTTACTTACAAAATTATCATAATTTGGTTATATTAGTTAATGTATAACACTAGATATAACCTAAACTAAGATATTGTGCTATATGTCAATGATATATGATAGTTTTTTGTGGGGGATTATAACACTTATTCCGCTATTTTAAGATAATGAACAAGATCAAGAATTCATGTGAAGTGACCTAAAATATTGTATGTCAAACTCTAATAGAGATAGGTGTGTATAGTGTATAGTGTGTAGTGTAGCATGAATGTGTGTGCAATGTCTTGTTATTAGATATATTGATTTTGTTGGAGAGTTAGATTAGAGCAGAGCATTAATTGAAGGCTTTTACTTTTGGAGAACGTTATTTATATTTTTTGGTTCAAGAATTTGAAAAAAAAGCTGCATACTTTTTGGATATGATATTCGATTTTCATGGCATGAGCATCTATTTATGTGTTTGTATATATGTGTACATGTCTATTTGGCTTCATTATTGTCTTCTATTCACACTATATATAATTTGTGTTTTTGTACATACCAATTAACTTTTAGACTATATGTTTGTTTCTGTCTTCGTGTCGTGAGTTTGCATAGGAGAAATAAATGCTTACTCATGCCAAGAATGTCTTGTGTTGCAAATGATTTCAAATTCAATGCTCTTATGAATAATCAATGTCTTTGTCTTTTTTTTTTGTCAACGGCAAATTATATTGGGTCATGGCTGGCCCAATAGCCAAATTCCTACATAATGTAGGCAGAGAGACTCGATCTCTGATTTTGCAAATGAGCTGTCTTATGTGGACTTACCGCCTGCCACTAGGCTAAAAACCATTTGCAATCAATGCCTTTGTCTCGATTCTTATATTAATTATATACTATATTTTATTATTTTTATTATCTCGTTTATTCAATATATTTGAATCGTTTTGATATATAGGAAAGATAGTTTTTATCACACATAGAGCGTTCTGTGATGCATTGACAGAAGAAGGTGCAAGAATGAGTTCACTCAATAATAACAATCCAGTGATCTCCACAACAATGACGACGAATCTCAGTTTTGGAAATGATTCAAATGTTATAAATCATTCAAATCTTCCTCATGGATTTGTTCATAGAGGAGTTCATCAATCCAGACATTAATGCTGCTATTTCTCAATTTGGTCTAGGGTTTGGACATGACCTAAGTTCAATGCATGCTCAAGGTACAAATCTTATCTTTTTTTTTTTTGTCAACTACCATGCTGGCTTTTAAATCCCGCTCCTACTACTGCAAATAGGGGATTCGATCCCTGGTGATTGAGGATTTGTAAAATGAGTATACCACTGACTCACCTATCCTCGACCTTATCTCACTTAGCTTTACGTAACAATAATTGAGAAAATTATTTTTCTGATATATATATAGTTATATTTATAATTCGAGTTTTTACCACCCGGCTAATTTGGGATCCATTAATTTTTTTTTAGGTTTATCGGAAATGGTTCAAATGGCCTCCACCGGAAACCACCACCTTTTCCCGTCGTCATCATCATCACTCCCTGATTTCTCCGTCCACCACCAATTTGAAATTCCAACGACTTCTACAAACCCTAATCTCACTTTATCATCATCCTCAACCTCACAGCAAACCTCAGCTTCATTACCATCATTACAACAACAACAAACCCTAAAAGACTCATCTTTTTCACCTTTATTCACTTCCTCTGAAACAAACAAAACAAACCTCTCTCTCCAATGTCTGCCACTGCTCTCTTACAAAAGCTGCACAAATGGGATCTAGTAGAAGCAACTCCAATACCAATCCTTCATTCTTTGCCGGCCCAACAATCACATCATCCTCAGCTACTGGTTCTCCTCCTCCTCCTAGATCTTCTTCTCCAATGATGATCCAACAACAACTCAACAACAACTTCAACACCAATGTCTCAAGAGAGAACCATAATCTTGTTCCTCATCCTCCAACCACTAGTAGCATGGATAACAATCCTTTTCAATCGAGCCGGTCGGGTCTAAACCCGGCTCAACAGATGGGTCTAACACGGGATTTTCTTGGAGTGAGCAACGAACATCTTCCTCACCAATCGGCTCGTCGCCAGTTTTTGCCTCAAGAACTCGCAAGGTTTTGCTCCATTGGGTTGATTATGTGTTAGTGTACTTCATATTTGGATTGAATCGAGAGATCGATGTCTAGGGGGCAAGTTTTTGGGTTTGATTATAGGATTGGAAGCTCCTTTGAGGAGACAAGTCTATTATTAAGAAGCGTAACCCCTTGTGAAGTGGTCGGAATGTGGGGACAATGGTTGACAAGACATCACCACTTCAATTTTACAATTGAATGTTATGTACCTTTCCTATGTTTATCATAATCACCATCACCATGGACATGCCATGGATATGTATTTGCAACGTTGTCGTTTTTGTAAATGTTATTTTGTTTTCATTATTGTAATGAGACATTTGAAGAATTGGTCGGTCTTTTAATCTTTAGCAAATGTTTTTTCCTTTTGACTAAGGTCGTTTATTTGAATGTATTTAATGTTACGATATTTCATATTTTCTCTTAGAATCAATATCTTCGCATAATATATACTTAATTTTAGAAAAATAGTTGTAACTGTCTATGTGTATGAGTCAAATAGTGATACTAGAATTTATACATGATTCCCCTAATTCCGATTTTGTCGAATTTCATAACCCATTAATATATTAATCTGTAGATCTATTGAACCGGCTCAAGAGAAAAAATCTCTACCTAACTCTAGAAGCGTGATGTGTTTTATAGTGAATATCTTGAACATGATTACCTGAGATTAATACAAAATAAACTAGTCGAAACTGAACGAACTTGTTGAAAGTTACTCCCACTAGGTACTTGATCCAAACTCAAGTTCTCGAGAGGTGTGTCAGAGTTTTCTTTGGATTCTTGCATAAATTAAGCAATACTATTTCAGTAGAAATAATATATTTGCGTTTGGGTTCGGGGTTGGGTTCGGGTCTTTTCATGTTTCGTATTTTCGGTTTTATTGATTTAGAATCCATTCGGTGTATTTTTATTTTTTGGGTCGGGTTCGGTTAGGGAATAAATCGGGTTCAGGTATTTATATATAAATCCTATATAAAAACTTAAAATAAGTAAATAATTAACAAAAATAAGTGTATAAAGAATTAAATTTAACAAAAATATTTCGGGTACCCGTTCGGTTCTAATTCGGTTCCGGTTCGGGTTTGTGTTCAGTTTTGCGGATATATAAATATAGGACCCATTAAAATGTTTTTTTCGGGTTCGGTTCGGATTCAATTCCTCTTTTTCAGATCAGTTTCAATTAGGGTTTCGGATATCTCTTTTTATGTCCATGGCTTTTTGACATAATTTTAAACTCCACGAATTTATTATTTACCTAGAAAATATGAATATGTCGTCTTGTGGATCCATTCATTGTTCCCTTTTCATTGTCAAACACTATAAGAACATATATATATATATATAATATGTTATTTACTTCCCCACCTTATTGTTAAAATCCTATTATAAAGTGCCTCTAGCTAGGTTAGATATAAAGGTTTAAATTTGAATTTTTCTATAATAAATTTTCTAATCAAGTTTGTGCTTGGCCAAACTTTATAAAAAAGGTAATATTTGTTTTACATAAATAGTAATTATCACCAAATTCATATGATAATTCTGGAAAAAGAAAAAAAAAGTAGAAAAAAGAAGAAGAATAATTATACTGTAACGTTTTTGGGCCCATCAAGTAAATATATTGGGCCCTTAATGATCTCTTATAGTTACTCATTTAAGGCCTTAAGTGCTATCGTTTTAATAAAGTATCAATGTAGGCCCAATAATTCAGTAATCCTACGTGGCAAAATAAGAACCTACGGTGTATTAGTTAGTTATGCTTTTGATTATCATTGGTAAGATTTTGCCAAACTGGAAAATATTAAAAACATATTCCACGTGGAGGATATTTATTGGATAGAACAACGTGTAGTTACTAAGAACATAAAATCATTCAAATCAAAATAGAAAAAAGCTTCGAATTCGATCACCGATAATCTTAAAAGACTCAATTTGGTGAGCTTGCTTGAAACCAAGGAATCTTCTTCATCTTCTTCGTTCGTTTCGCTGTTTCTGAATATCCCAAATTTGTGGGAGTATCGTCGTGTATACAGACGTGTATGTATTGAGATCGAGAATGGATCTGTTCCGAGTTTGGTCAGGGATGGATTTCTTAGCTTGGAGAGGAATGGCCTACACTCTTCTTCTGCTTAATTTTGTCTTCGCTTGTCAACTTCTTCTTCTTCAACCTCTCGTTTCCGCTTTAGGTACCATTTTTGGTTTTATTCTGTGGTAAAATTGATTATAGTTTTTTAGCTGATTTGGGAATGTTGGGTATAGACATTTGCCCTGAATGGCGAATTTTTGTGTAAATTTTCGAGACGGGCTTGTGAAATCTCTGGCGCTCTGTGGATTTTGAGGTTCCCTGTGATGGTATTGGAATGGATTAAGTCTCTTTTTTTAGGATATTGAAGCATAGTGAGATTCATCAGAATGAAAATAGACAGACTTTAAACTAGGAAACTATGTTGTGAGAGTGAAGCAAGAATGCATTTTGCTGAATAATTTTTGTTTACGTTGTTATCATTGGTGGTTATTTTGGTCCAGATGGTCAATCTGTGAATGCTGCGGAGTTATTTGAAAGGGCTTCACAAAGTATTAAAGTACAACGCTATAGCGATGCTCTCGAATGATCTGAATGCAGCCATAGAAGCAGACCCTGCGCTAGTTTTCTGAAGCTTATTTTAGGCGTGCCTCTGTGCTTCGTCATATTTGCAGGTATGGAAAATGGCAAGAGGTTCTCATGGTTGGTTTAGTTTCCATTCTAAATGATATGTTCTCGATGTTGATGTTGTTCCCTGTGTTGTAGATACGAAGCATCTGAAAATGATTACCAGAAATATCTGGAATTTAGATCAGGAGATTCAAATGCCGAGAAAGAGCTCTCTCAGCTTCATCAAGCTAAGAGTGCTTTGGAGACTGCCTCGACTCTTTATGAATCAAAAGAAATTGGGAAGGCTCTTGAGTTTGTTGAGAAAGTAGTTCTTGTCTTCTCCCCAGCTTGCTCTAAGGTTTTCTTCTTGATGCCTATTTGCAACATATTTTAGTACTCTCTGATCATGTAGTTTTTTTATTATTTACATCGTTTTTCATTTCAGGCAAAGCTACTCAAAGTCAAGCTCCTTATGGTGTCTAAAGACTACTCTGCTGCAATTTCCGAGACTGGCTTTATCCTTAAGGAAGATGAAAATAACCTTGAGGCTTTGCTCCTACGTGGCCGTGCCTACTATTATTTGGCAGACCATGATATTGCCCAAAGGTCTAGTCTAACTTCAACCCAATTTCCAATCAGAGAGGGCTTGAATCCACGACTGATATACTTGAGTAATCTCTCTGTTTCAGGCATTACCAAAAAGGGCTTCGTCTTGATCCGGAACACAGTGCACTAAAGAAAGCATACTTCGGATTAAAAAAACTACTCAAGAAAACAAAAAGCGTAAGTCCTGCAAATCTCTTTGTCTTTTTATAACACTGAGCTATAGCTACCAAATCATTGTGTTGAACACCTGTGTTCTATTCCAGGCAGAAGATAATGCGAACAAAGGAAAGTTGCGAGTTTCAGCAGAGGATTACAAAGAAGCTATTGCTCTAGACCCTGAACATTTTGCACACAACGTTCATCTCTATCTTGGACTATGCAAGGTCTCAGTCAGGCTCGGCCGTGGAAAAGACGGCTTAAATAGCTGTAATGAAGCACTTAACATCGATGCAGAACTGATTGAAGCCTTACATCAGGTTCAAATCATTAACTATTCAATCAATACATTCACAACTATTATTGAGCCAACAGGTTTCTGATTACTACTTCATCAGAGAGGGGAAGCTAAACTGTTGCTTGAAGATTGGGAAGGAGCTGTGGAGGATCTAAAGCAAGCCGCTCAAAGCTCTCAGGTTGGTTAAAGTTTAGCTTGTATGATGTTAATCAGATCCTTAGACTCAACTAAAGACGAATATAATTGTATTAGGATATGGAAATTCATGAAGCACTTGGTAGAGCAGAGAAAGCACTGAAGATGAGCAAACGAAAAGACTGGTATAAAATTCTTGGAATTTCCAAAACCGCCTCTATTGCTGAAATCAAACGAGCCTACAAGAAGCTTGCCTTAAAATGGCATCCTGATAAAAATGTCGACAATAGAGAAGAGGCTGAGAACAAATTCCGAGAAATCGCTGCAGCTTATGAGGTTCAAAAAAGATCCACATTACCTTTTCACATTTACACACACATGGTCATGGTCTCTCTCATTCTCTAGATATCTAACTTGCCAATTGACCAGGTTCTCGGAGATGACGATAAGCGAGCTAGATTTGACAGAGGAGAGGATCTTGAAGATATGGGTGGAGGCGGCGGTGGTGGAGGATTCAATCCGTTTCATGGTGGTGGTGGTGGACAACAGTACACTTTCCATTTCGAGGGCGGTTTTCCCGGTGGTGGTGGTGGTTTTGGCGGTTTCGGTTTTTAACTTGGACATGAAAAAATCATGTAACTTGCAAAGTT
The DNA here is from genome assembly GCA_023374145.1 of Lepidium sativum. Lineage (NCBI taxonomy): Eukaryota > Viridiplantae > Streptophyta > Magnoliopsida > Brassicales > Brassicaceae > Lepidium > Lepidium sativum. The sequence goes on from JAKUCM010008407.1 coordinate 24,985, forward strand.
TTCAAAAATTATACTCAAAAACACATTTTAGTATCTTTCATCAAAAGTTTTGGGTAATCTAAGTCGTAATGTTGTCTCATTTAGAATCAAAACAACAATAACACATAATAACACAATCTCAAAGTACAACAAATTTAAAGCTCTCTTTGTTATTCTTAAAATTTCCAATGTGGATACTTGAGAAAAGCTCTCTTTCTCGTTATATCCACAGAGAAGAAGCAGTAGTAATGGCAGCCAAGGTAGCGATTCTGATCCCAAACAAGAAATCGAGTATCCCTGCATCAGATGTATCAGTAGAATCTCCTCCATCGTCGCCACCTGAAGCAGAGCCTTTTGAAACTGAGCCGCCTTTCTCAGGCGCCGGAGCAGGAGCCGAACTTGACCCGAACATAGCTAATGGCAGCAAAACTTGATCGACCTGGTAAACGGCAAGCTGCTTATCGCTGTATAGAGAGTTAGAAACGGTGGCACTTACAACTCCGGTGGTGATGTTGACTTGGTTACCGGAGCTAGTGATGTTGAGAGGGAACTTACCACTTTGTCCATCACCAGCTTGCGTGCGTAAGGGGTTACTAACGGTTTGAAACTGAGGCATGGTTAAGAGTGTGGGAAGAACGTGGAACTGAACAAGTTGAACTTTTTGTTGGTCAGACAATGAGTTTAAGGTTCCGGATTTGAGGCTGGTGAAAGCATTATCAGTAGGAGCAAACACAGTTAAGCCATTGCTCGAGGAAGAATTGATCTGAGTGTTGATTTGGTCTGCAGCTTGGGTGCTCTTAAGGAGTCTTATGAATGTTGTGAATTGACCGGCTTTTTCTAATACTGCGGTTATGTTGGTTGGACCTGAAGGTCCTGGAGCTGGAGCCTGACCCTTGGTAGTTGTAGCTATAATGAGGAAGAAGATGAAGAGACTAATGAAAGATCTTGAAGTAGCCATTGTTGGTGATTCTGTGTGAGTGTATGTATTGAGTTGTTTTGAGGTTTGTTATATAGTAATAGATGTAGTTTGGTGAAGAGTGATTCTCTAGTTAGTGTAAAGATTATAACTTGGTAACCAAAACAATATTCCTGCAATTAGTTCATTAAGTGATTGGAAATGTTTCTTTTCAATGTTAATAAAGTATGTCTGGATTGAGAGTGATAGAAAAGAGAGGAGAGAGATTGCTTTGAAGGGAAAGATTGGGTGGGTGAGGATTGCAATTGAAGAATGAACTCAAAAAGGGTTAAGTGTGAACTGTCAAAAGCAGTGAAGAAGTGTTGTACAAGAAATATTGGATTGTTAATCATACGAACTGTTCATAATGATTTGTGTCATGTGTGTCTATCACTTTCATCATATAACAATGACGTCAAAAGAGTAAGAAAAGTATTAGAAGTTGGGAAGATAGTAACATACTATTCTAAGAAAAAACATTGACAAAATGGAGATTTGATTATTGTAAAGTGAGAATTTATATGCCGAGGACAGCTGGCCCAGTGGTGTAGTCACTTTACAAATCTTTAAGGCACCAGAGATCAAACTCCCTAACTGCAATAGTATGAGGGGATTTAAAAGCCAGTAGGGTAGTTGACAAAAAAAAAAAAAAAAAAGTGAGAATTTATATTATAGCCTAAATTTTCACATAGAAAAATCGGTTTAGCTAAACCGAAAAATGGTTCGATTTACCATAAAAAGCTCGGTTCATCGAAAACCGTTTAATTTTTTAGGAACTCTTAGCTTGTGTCAAGCGCTGATCTGCTGTCTGAGACGGTGGTGGAATCCACCTGAGTGCTTGCTGGCTCAGTTGGCTGCTGAGCATTGCTTCTCCTCCATTTCAAGTACTCGCTAATAACCGTTTTGCCGGACATGGTGAGTCCAAATCCGATCATAGTAGCCAAGACAATGCACATTACCGGCTGCTTAATCTGCACACAAGTTAATGAGAGTTAGTGAAAGATAAAGAACCAGAGCTTTAGCAAAGTCAGGGCTCATCAAGACATCACATCATATCTTACAGTTGGGAAGAAAACATGTGCAAAAAGGTTTACAAAACCGAACTGAATGGTTGCGTAGATCCACACATATCCCTTCCTCACTGCACCAGATCATCACTTGGACATTAGACTGATGATTAACTTGAAATACGCAGAAGGATATATTTTTGAAAGAGTTTATGTTACCCATTGTTGTTGATGTCATCGATGCCAGAAGACCAATAATGCAAGAGAAGGGTAAAGCTATGGCAACGGCGCTAGATTTCATTTGCATAACCAGAAGCTGCTCGAGGAAACAGAAGTATGCAAGCATGCTTACAATGACAAGAATTGGCACATCTTGCCATGCATTGAACTGTAATCTCTCGCTATCAGCTACTCTAGAACGGTCTTGAGGATCCTGCACACGAAGAAGAGTCACCGGGAGATTCTTCACTTCTTGCTTACACACATCACATGTTATGTTCCCTTTGATTGTGAACCATTTGATTGTACATGTTTTGTGGGCAAGAGCTAATTCCCCTTTGCACATGCATTCCATCTTAAAAGCTTCAGAATCTTCTTCCATTTCAACCATACAGATTCTACACACAGCTTCTTCTTCAGGGACATCTTCTACGCCATCATTATTTCCATCTGAAGGCATATCACTAATATAAGTTAGCTTTTGGTACACCGGGTTAATAGTTGTTCAAAAAGATCTGTTTGGGAATTCGGAAGTGACTTCTAACCATTTTGTTTACTCATTTTCGAAGCCTGCATCCTCTCCAGACACTCTGCATTCCCGCGAGACGGAGTAGGAATCACGCGGAAAACACCTAACGGCTTTACACTTCCATCTTTGCTGAAGAACGTTGGGACAGAACGTGAACGACGAATAGGCAGTGAATGTTCCTCTTCCTATCAAACAAAATAGCGAAAGCAATAATCAATATAAAGCAGAAGATTAACCCTTTATACATTGTACAACCAAGTTTATTTGTAAGATAGATTACTAACCATGGAAGTACTTGGATCAACCTCAACTGCATACCTCCTGTGCATGGACTCGGGGTTTGAGTGAGCTATAGGAGTAACCGGTAAAGACTCTGTCTTCTTCGATTTTCGAGGAGCTAAGAGATTAGTGAGAGACCATGTTCTTGGAATAAAAGACCTATCCTTACCACCTTCAGAAGGAGACACTCCTTCCTCAATATCTTCATTGCTTTTCCAGTTTTTGAAGTTTCGTAGATTCTTCGGATTCGTTCTGTTTCTCGAGGTTGATGGACTCATGGATCCAACACGCCTGCCAATTCTAGGACTCGACATTGGAGAAAATTTGAACCTTTTGGAAACAGGGCTAGGAGTTAAGGATCCATTTGTTCTCAAAAAATCGCCATGTGCTCTCGATTGTATATCAAACACAAGGCCTCTCCATCTTTGATGTTGGCTTGATGATAGCTCCTCTGTTATCTCAGTAGAATCTCCACTCTGTAAACCTCAAAACAAATATATCAGTAGAAATTGAAGATTATCATCGTATCAGTTCATAAAGTTCAATCCTTGACAAATCAAAATCCTTAATTAGCAATTAAGAACCCTAGATTTCACAAAAGAAAAAAAAAATGTGCTTTAAACCGAATCGAAGCTTTTGCATGACTTACAAAGTGACTAAACAACAAGTTGCAGAGATCAAAAACGATACTTTTAAACCCAAAACCCTCGAGGCCTTAACTAAACTATAAATTCATTGAGAAGAAGAAAACAAAAACCAATTTTGATGATACCCAATTCATGAAATAACAATCTCAACATAAAATCAATCTGAAGAACTGAGTTAAAGAGTAAGAAAACTCACCATTAGAGCTGGAGAAAGATCTTCGCGGGACCCATGTTCAACTTCGCGAGCTTTATCTTTATCATCATCAATCATCGTCGAATGCAAACAAGACCCAGAAACAGTAGAGTGAAAAAGAAGAATCTTTGGAAAACTACTTGAGATTAAATATATAAAAAAGACTAAATTTTTGAAGAAATTATCTGAGTACAAAAAAAAGAAACTTTTTTCAGAAGAACAATCTGTTGAGTTGCTTTATTGGCATTCAAATTAGTGTCTGCCCGTAAACTACTACAAACGTAAATTGGATTCGGTGGTTTTGTTGTTGTTTTTTTGTCTCCATTACCGAAGTAAAAAGGAACTATTTTTTTTTCTTTTTGCCGGTGGTCACGTGACTGTGATAGAGACCGAAGCTAAACTCGTTAATGAGCTAATTGGTTAGTGATATGTTCGAAATTACATAGGTTTTTATATTCAAAAATCCAGCAAAATTTGGCTTATGAATGCATAAAATGTGTAGAAAGCAATTATAGGAAGGTAGACATGGCATAATATCCGAACGGGTTTTATGTACGTAAATCTGAAATAACTGAAACCCGAAAAATTTGATCCGATCGGATCCGAGTATCCGAATGTCTATGCCTGAAGGAAAGTGATTGAGGATGGTTGATCACGTAAATGTATGTTATATGTATAAAAAAATACATCACACAAAATGATCCAAAAATGGTTATAAATATCATCGATTCTTCTGGATTTCATGTGGATTTCCAATCATTTTTGGAACAAAATATGTATTGATTGTTAAAAAAATGATACGAAGAGATTTGTGGTATCAAAAGATTATGAAAGCATACATGATGTAGGATTTTTTTAATTATTTTTTCTTAACAATGTAGACCAAAAATTGTCCTTTTTTTTGCTAAAAACAAATTGTCTTTTTCTTTATAAGTATATGCAATGCTGAGTTTTATTTTGGTGATAGTTATGATAAAAACTACTATATGAAATTGTAATTTAGAGGTTATTTTTACTTCTTATGAGTGATCATTAATGTATAGAGATAAAGAAGTAAAATAAAAATTGCACATAACACAAAAGACTTTGTTGATAAGAACAACTTGAAATGTCGACATATGTAACACTTACGGTGGAAAAGTGAAGAGAAATATAAACAAGGCAAATGTGAGTATGTGACACGTATCACAACAATATAATCAATACCTACTATATTTACAAATTAGAATTTTGATATGAATAATTAGAAATGTTAACAATGTTATTATTTATTCATGAAAGTCGATTAGTGATGGTTTGAAGTAAAAATTAATGTTGTATTAATCAACAAACTATAGCATTTAAAATTATACTTTGAAAGAGGATAAAAATAAAAAATAAAGAATAAAATGAGTTTCTTAAAGAATAGATTTAAGAGATTTTTTTTCTAACAATAAGAGTTTTTTTTGTCAACCATAATAGCCAAATTCCTACATAATGTAAATTGGAGGATTCGATCTCTGGTTGTGCAAATGAGCTGTCTTGTGGACTTATCGTCTGCCATTAGATTAAGAGCCATAATAAAAATCTCTTAATATATGTATTATTTTTTTTATTCTTTTGTAAAAATTAAAATTTAGTTAGAAAAATATATTATATTAAAATATTAAATTTTAATTTGTAAGAGACTCAAATTAAAAAATTTGTCATTGAAGATGCTCTTGGTTACTATAAAATGGCCAAATTAATTGGATAACATGACCATAAATATTTGACACGTGTCAAAAATATGGCGGCAGAATCTTATCATTTGTCGGAGTATGAATGTGGACAAGTTAAACTGTATAGTTAAGACTTAAGAGTAGTTAGCTTAACACTTGTAAATCTGTTCACTTCAACTAGCAGATATCACAAAACCCTAGCCCTGAATCTACAAGCTTTTCTCATAAGTAATCGAAGTTTTGTGTTGTGTTTTGTTTCTGGATTCTACAAGCATGTAAAAGACGAGATTTTGTATTGGAATGGACGATCAATCAGTGAGAATGAAGATGGAGATGTTCGAGGTGAAGTGGATTAGGGTTTGGTTTGGAATCCTCGCTAGATTCACGTTTTGCTTCTCCTCAAATATCTTGTTTAGCTAATCAATCTCCATCGAGATTCTCTGTTTCATTGGAGCTGAAAGTTTGAATAAATCAATGACTTTACAGGTCTTGAAGCTCAATATCTCTCGTGGATCAACAAATAGACATGCTCTGTTTCGTGCTCTTATCATCGTCTCTGCTTTATCTGTTGTCCCTTTAATGGATTTACTTCCAAAGAGCGTCTCTGGTAATGACGCAGCACTGAAACCTAAACAGTTCTTAAGTAAGCTCGTTGAACCAGTTTTGGGAAAGCTAGAGACAAACAAGTATCCAGAAGCTGTAATTTCTGATCTTGCTGATGATCTGATGAGTTTAGAACTATAACATTATGATGATAAGGTTCTCTGCACTGGTCCTGGATCAGATTCTCTAGTTTCTGTGTTCAAACAGATTGTCCAAAGCATCCTTTGTTTTCCTTCTTCAGTGGGAAGCATAAGTTCAAGCTTGAACTTAGTGGTGAAGAGTTATTCGATTTCGTGTTCTCTGTGTATATTGATCAAGTTACTTCTCTTGCTCATCTTGTGCTTGAGATGGAGCAAGTTCTGATTCCTGGTGGAATTGGAGCAGTCCTTGTGAATACTAATGGCGATGATCTTGTTAAACCTGCAACTTTGGATTCATTCTGGCTTAAACAGTCTGAGATAGTGTATATAAACTACTTGACTGAGTTCACAATCATCATCTTCAAGAGGCATGTGACAGAAGCTGCTCCTAGAGATTGCCAATCTCTTGAGACTAAAAAACCTTACATAGAGTTCATTGAGCCTCTACTTGAACAAAAAACTGCTGATTTCCCAAAAACAGTTGTTTACTTGCCTAAATTCATTGATATATGGATCGGCCTAAATCTTTTATATACTAGAGTTAATTTTCTATTCTTAGAAATGTGGGACGTTCTCCCACTCTTCCTAGACAATGGTCCGTCTAGCCATTAGTCTCGACAATTCAATTTCAGATTACATTAATCGGGTTTTTTTTGGACCGGATAAGTTCGGATTGAGTTCAGACTCTCATACTATATAGAATTATGAGTTTCCAACTCAAAACCAATTAGCATGAGTAAACTGGTACAAGTCTCATTAGCGATGTAGGACATTCTCACAATCTCACAAATTTCCTACAAATTGCGGAAGACATAATATATCAACTGAGTAACATCTTGTAACTTTTATTAATATCCAATCATTCACACAGAGTCACAATATCAGACAAAACTTATTTGATGATCTTAAATCTTATAAAGAAAAACAACAAAATCTCAGCTCGAGATACAGATTTCACTATACTGAATCACAAAATCTAGAACTCTTGAGTTTTGATCTCGTATTCTATGAAAGTTCTCTCGTCGTCTTCCTCATAGATCGTCCCCAACGAAGGTGGAGCTGAGACCTTCACAGGAAAAACTACAATCGTCGGTACTTTTTCAAATTGTCCGATCATCCTCGCCATATGTAGATCAACAAAAATTTCTCTTCAAATTATGGCTTTTGATTTTTATTGTAGCTTTCGACTTTGTTGAGAAGATCTATGTATAAATTGTAGTTATTGGTGATATATATAAAGAGAGATGAATTATAATCAATCATCATATGATTTTATAATTTGATGAAACGTAAAGCAAGAGACACGTGATTAATTATTGAAAGTATGACGCGTCTTATTACATGTCACACGTGATAGTTATGTTTCGCATTGAGACATAATTAATGACACGTAATCTCCTTAATTTGCGGACACGTGTCTATTTTAAAATAGTTTAGATTTTAGATACTTGTGATCGATATCTTCCACCTCACTAAATAAATGTAGCGGTGGCAAGTGACATTTAATCTAGTGGCATATGATAAATCCATAAGAGGCAATGCGCAGTTGCATATCCTAGGATCGAGTCCTCCCACTTGCATTTACAAGAATTTAGCTAATAGGGCCGGTCATTTGTGGTCAAATTTTGACCAAAAAAAACAAATGTAGCGGTGGACTCAAGTTTAGCCATGGACTGAACCGACAGATTATGGTTTGGTTTCAAAACTGTTATATTTAGGTTTGAATCGGTTCGGATAAAACTTTAAAAGTAAATCTATATTTTCAACCCGAACCAAATCGAATGATTCAGTTTATTCGGTTGTTGAACTTTTTGATTTTTGAAAATTAATGGTATCGGTTTAGTTTTTTAATTTTTGAATTTTTTGAATGTTATTTTCTTTCTGGTTTTTTGATTTTTTAGTGTAAAAATATATAAAAATTTTAGTATAAAACTATAATTTTAATTTTTTAACCGAATGATTCTAAGGTAAGTGAAACTAAGCCGAAAATTTAACTAAAAATTAAATAAATTGCAAATGACATCTAATTTAGTGGCAGACGGTAAGTCCATTTAAAAAAATATATTTATATAACTTGAGATCGAGTTTCCTGCTTACATTATGTAAAAATTTGACTATTAAACTAGCCAATTGTGACACAATATAATTTACCGTTAACAAAAAAAAAAATTAAATAAATTTTAATTGTTTTATGATTAAAATTCAAAATAGAATCAAAACTAAAAATTTTGGTTTGGTCAATTCTATCTAATTTGGTTGTATACTAAAAATCCAAAACTACGGTAAAGAATCGATTTTTTTTTTTTTTGCCAACGACAGATTAATTGGGCCACAACTGGCCGCTCCATTAGCCAAATTTCTACATAATGTAGATAGGGGGACTCGATCCCTGATTATACAAATAAGCTGTCTTAAATTGACTTACCGTCGGCCACTAGGATAAGAGTCATTTACAATAATTGAATATATTAGAATATAGATTTCCAATTCAAAATTAATTAATTATTAATTAAAACGGCTCTATATTATAGTATATAATATAAAAGATTTTTTTTTAACTTTCGTGGATAATATTTACTAATATAATACTTAAAAAAATATTGAATATTTAAATAATATTTGAATTTTGTATCAAATTTTTTTTATAAATATCTAAAATTGTTTTAAAATTTACCAGAAATTTCTAAATGATTATTCAAATACTTGAAAAATATCTTAAAATACTAAAATTTCTTAATCTCCAAATAATATCAAGTTCTCAAATATCAAATTGGTTATACCGGTCCCAACCGATACACAAATTTACTGATTAATTTTTTCTCGGTTTCGGATAGTTCTTATTCGGATATTGCCTTGTCCTAATCCAGTTACAACTTTAATTTTGGTTTTGATTATCCAAGATTCTAATTTCTGGTTTTGTGTTCCGGTTATTAAGAACGTTTCTCTAAGTTCTATTGAACTTGACTTAAATTTTCCTTTAACATAATTATGTTCTTAGTTTTGTTTGTTTCCAAGCTACAAGATGTGAAAGCTCACCATGAAAATTTAACAGATGAAATGAGATTTGATTATACATATAATATACAATACAAAATCTCAAACCTTATACACTTTTAATAAAATAGAATCTATAGAAAATTTACATATCTTCATTGTTATCTTGTTCAAGATCGTCTTCTTCAGTTTCTCCACCTTCTAAAATCGTCTCAAGAATCGGTGAAGTAGATGGCTTCGCCGGAGAAATTATCTGCGGAGGAGCAACCTCCATCCACCACGCTTCCATCTTTGCCACCGTAAGATTCCGATCACACCGAGTATCAAAGAAACACATATTCGATAAGAAAGATTTGCTTTGGAATATGAAAAGATTTGTTTGATCATATTTATAGAGAAAGGAAAGTGTGAAGAAATGATGTGTTAATGTGAGAATTTGACAAGTGGACGATTAAGAATGAATGAAGTTAGTTTGTTGACTTGGTCTTAATTTCTAATTATAAAGGAAACCAACAAGAATATTCTAGAAGTAGAACTTATTGTTATAACTTATTAACAAGTGTCGAATTTATAAGTCGTGTATATTTTTCTTGTATTACACGTCTCAATCAAATGATAAAGATATTTTAATGATATTAAGATATTTATTTATTGCGTAAAGACTTGATTTTTCTGAGGTCGTTATTATGAGACAAGTACAACTAACACTTTACGAGTTTGAAGTTCTTGGAAATTGTTTGGACATTAATACTTTGACCTACTGGTCCAAGTTAGTCTAGACTGCGTTTACTTGCTGCTACTAAGCCGGTGAATAAAATATCTATATCCCAATTTTTTCGGAAAACAGATATCCGGATAAACAGATAACGTATAGAGATATTGATTATACTAACCGGCGGATAATAGATATAGATAATATAAAAGCTAGAAACATATATCCGTGGATATCCATTATTTTTGCATAATTTTTTAAATATTTTTATATATATTTTAAAATATTTTAATTTTTATATAGAAATAAAAGAAAACAACGGATATCCACAAAAATTTGCGGTATCCATTTTTTCACGAATATTTTTAGTTTGGATATCCGTCAAAACGGATTCGGATACGGATATTCTGGAAAAAAAATTCGGATATCCGCTCCGTAACAGTTTTAGCTACTATATGTATTTGTATAGCTCTAAGTATCGGGTTAGATTTAGTTTTTATCTAAAAATCATTCGGGTATTCGAATATTTAATATTTTATGTAAATATATAGATATTTTTGAATATTTTTTGAGTTTTTTCAACTATTTTGAATAATTTTTGAAATTTTTTTAATTATATTCGGGTGTTCAGATGTTTATCGAATATTTATATAACTTTTAGATATTTAATATTTTATATATTCAGATTTTTTTTGTTTTATAAATTTTATGGCGGAAGTGATCCGGATTCGAATATGACCAAACTAAAACTTAAACCGAAATAATGACAAACTTTTATATAAATCTTAAAATTCTAATCTAGAAAATCTAAATAAATTTGGACCTGATGTGAAAATTTGAATTTCCAGGCCTACTTGAAAATTGTTTGGACATCTAAGTCAATTCTTTATGTTTGACCAAAAGAAAAGAATAAATGGGTCTAGAACATCTGAAGAGGACTAGATAATTAATTAGGGCTATATTATAAGTCATGGGCTCAATCCAAATTTTATTATTATGGGCCTTGTCATAAAGTTATATCTTCTGGGCTCTCAAACATTGGATATTAATGTATTGGTCACATTAGAGAAACCAATGAGGTCAAATTTGTAAATTGAAAGTTGGGGGAAATGAGCATTTTATTCTTGTACTTAGGTCCGGGTATAAAAGTCGATATCTAAAACTCGAACAAAAACCGATCTGAAAAGAGGAATCAAATTCGAACCAAACCGAGAAAAATATTTTAGTAGATCCTATATTTATATATCCGAAAAACCTAACACGAACCCGAACCGAAACCAAATTAAGAAGGCCGAACAGATACCTAAAATCTTTTGTTAAATTAAGTTTTATACACTTATTTCTAATTAAATGTATACTTATTTTGAGTTTTTATATACATTTATATATAAATACTTATTACACGAAATCCTATTTTTTTAGAACGGGTTGAAGGAGCTCTCTCTCTC